>CM053594.1:360063509-360125181 GCA_028646575.1 Pseudocheirus occidentalis | reverse complement strand
TTGAAGGATGCTTTCTAGGTTCTTTTTCTGATCATGGCTTTCAGGTAGTCCAATAATTTTTAAATTGTCTCTCCTGGATCTATTTTCCAGGTCAGTGGTTTTTTTCAATGAGATATTTCACATTACCTTCTATTTTTTCATTTGTTTGGATCTGTTTAATAGTATCTTGATTTATCATGAAGTAATTTGCTTCCATTTGCTCCACTTTAATTCTGAAGGAATTATTCTCTTCAGAAAGCTTTTGGGATTCTTTTTCATCTGGTAAATTAGACTTTTTAAGGCATTCTTCTCCTCATTGGCTTTTTGGGCCTCTTTTGCCATTGGGTTAGTTTATTTTTTAAGGTGTTATTTTCTTCAGTTAGGGTGTTGACTCTCTTTTCATGATTTTCTTGCATCATTCTTATTTGTCTCCCCAATTTTTCCTCCACTTCTCTTATTTGGTTTTCAAAATCTTTCTTAAGCTCCTCTATTGCTTGTTAGCAGTTTACATTTTTCTTGGAAACTTTTGGTGTAGGAGTTCTGACTGTGTTGTCTTCCTCCTACTTCATGCTTTGATCCTTTTTGTTCCCCAAAAAGGAACGTAAAGTTGGATTGCTGAGCTTGGTTTGACTCCTTTGCCTGCTCATGTTGCCAGTCAATTAACTTGTATTAGGAGGCCGCCGTCTCTGCAGCTCCCACCAGCTTTGGCTCACTGGTCACACACCTTATGACCACCACCCAAGACCACAATCCTGATTCAGGCAGGTTAAGGCAAGAGCACTTAGCCTCTGAATGGTCACTTGGCCCCCCTGCAATCTACAGGCCAGGAGCTCTGAAACAGCCACATGGAGGCAGCTGTAGGGCCTCTGCTCCTGCTGCTTTCTTGCCCTGGGGGCTGGCGGCTGGACCTACTTCTCTCCCCAAATTTAGCTGAGTTCCACTCACCTTTCACTTTGTCCTTGTTTCTTATGGGTTGATAATTCTGGAAACTGCCACAGCTGCCAGTGATCTGCTCTCCTGAAAGCTCCAGCTGTGGCTTGTCCTGGCCACCCTGGGGTCAAGCTGTGGTTTTGGGCCT
Source organism: Pseudocheirus occidentalis (assembly GCA_028646575.1). Lineage (NCBI taxonomy): Eukaryota > Metazoa > Chordata > Mammalia > Diprotodontia > Pseudocheiridae > Pseudocheirus > Pseudocheirus occidentalis. Next base: position 360,124,124 of record CM053594.1, on the reverse strand, counting down.
GTCTGGTTTCAGCTCCCAGTGCTCTGTGATGAACCCTTCCTGTCCCACCTGCCGGGCTGCCTTCAGGGGGAACTTTGTTTCTCTATACTTTTGTGGGTTCTCGAGATCTGAAATTTGTTTAGAGTCATATTTTATAGGTATTTGAGGTGAGTATGGTGGGAGCTATGATGTTCTCCTGCTTCTATGCCGCCATCTTGACTCTGCCCCACCAACATTCATTTAAAATAATTTTAGAAATCCAAATTCCCTCCCTCCTTTCTCTTTCCCTTCTTTGAGAAAGGAAGCACTTTGATATCAATTATACATGTTCAGTCATGCAAAAATATTTCCATATTAGCCATGTTGCCAAAGAACACAGACAAAAAAAGAGAAAGTAAAAAAGTATGCTTGATCTTCACTTGGACTGCATCAGTCCTTCCTCTGTGTGGAGAACATTTTTCATCATAAGTCCTCTGGGATTATTTTATATCATTGTACTGCTAAAAAAGCAGTATGATGGTCACAGGTGGTCATCATGCAATATTGCTGTTACTGTGTACAATGTCCTCCTGGTTCTGCTCCCCTCACTCAGCATCAGTTCACATAAGTCATTCACCGCTGATCATTGTTACAATGTTGCTGTTACTGTGTACAATGTTCTCCTCATTCTGCTCACTTCATTCAGCATCAGTTCGCATAAGTCATTCACAGCTGATCATTGTTACAATGTTGCTGTTACTGTGTACAATGTTCTCCTCATTCTGCTCACTTCAGTTTGTTTCAGATCATAAAAGTTTCCCCAGATTTTTCTGAAACCATCTTGCTTGGCATTTCTTTTAGCACAACATGTATTCCATCACAGTCATACTCCTCAACTTGTTTAGCCACTCCCAGCTGCTAGCATCCCTTCAATTTCCAGCTCTTTGCCAGAAAAAAAAATAGCCGCTGTAAATAGTTTTGTATGTATAGAACCCTTTTCCCTTTTCTTTGATCTCTTTGGGATACAGCCCCTGAAGGGGTATTGTTGGATCAGTTCACAACTCCACCAAGAGTGCACTGTGTCCCAAATTTTCCTCATCCCCTCCAACATTTGCCATTTTTATTTTCTGTCACAATAGCCCATCCCATAGATGTGAGGTGGTACCTCAGAAGTACTTTAATTTGCATTTCTTCAATCAATAGTACTCTAAGTCTAAATCACAACTGATCATAGATGTGCATTGTTGAACATGGACAATTTGAGAATTTGTTTGCTTGACAATGCCTACTTGTTACAAGAGTTTTCTTTCTCGCCACTCTCTTCCTCCACTGTGCCAGGAGAGGAGATGGGATGTGGGGGATGTAGAACTAGTACAAGAGAGAGGCTATCTAGAGGGTCTCACCCTCCTCTCCCTACCCTTCCCCTAAAAGAACAAAACAGAAGGAAGGCAAGTAAAAATAAAAAAAACAGGCAGGACAACTTTGAAAGTTATATGTTGAATCACATTCTTAAAAAGAAAAGCAAGGACTATGTAATACAGACTCAGTTTCATGTACAATTTTCTCTTCAGTTTATTCAGAGATATTAACTTTATTTAGTATTTGTTAAATTTAACATTAAAAATGAAATAAAAAATAGTGTAGAATACTTTGTAACCTAAGTGACTGTGGGGAATAAAAGTCCTCTCGGCACCCTATTGGCCACTTGGGGTTTGAAGACTTTCACTGAAAGGTGTTAATTCTAGTTCCATCTTTACAACTCCCTGAAGGAATTCTCGAAGCTATTCTTCAGAGCCCACCCCTTCTGCCTCTATTTCCATGGCAACAGATGTTCACTAAGTGAGCCCAGGGACCAGCATCCCTTTGACTTTACCTCAGATCAGCCCATTCCAATAGAGGTTTCTGGGGAAATAGTGGGCTTTCTAAAAGGGATTTATGGCCCAACCAAAGAAAGGTACAACTCTTTGGAAAGAAAAATGGGTCTTAAAATGAAAGGAATGAAGGCAGAAAACAACAGAACCTGTATCACCAAATTAGGATGCCATGGCAGCTTTCTAAAAACAAGAAATCAGTATTTGACTTTAAAGTAAAACCTGCAACGTTCCTGAGGGCAGGAACCATGCCTTCCTTTGGGGTTTGTGTCTTCCCTTCCTGCTTCTGTCCACACTCTCTGCTCCTACTCCAGTGGATGTCCAGTCTGTAGTGCCCCGCCCCAGCTAAGGAAACCCCAACATATAAAAATCTGAATTTACACAATGAATTAGGGAATAGCTTCTTGCATTAGAAAAGCGTTCACTCTAGGGCTCCCTAGCTTCAATCAAAACCAAAAAAATTCTATAAGCAACATTTTAGAATAATAATTGCATAAAATGAAATAAATGTCTAGCTGTAGATATTTGGGATTCCAAGGGTCCTTAGAGATCTTCTATCTGAGAGGCAGCAAGTACAGTGGGAAGAATACTGCTTCTGGAGTCAGGGGACCTGGTTTGAGCCATGATGCTTGTTTGTTAGGTGTGTGACCTGTGGCCAGCCATTTGACCTTAGTTATTACCTCATCTATAAAACAAAGAGATGGGATTAGTCGGCTTCAGAGGTCCCTTTTAGCTCCAAACCTATGATCTTGTGAGCATCTTCATTTTATAGATGAGAAAATCAAGACTCAGAGGGGTTAGGTGATTTACCCACACAGATAGTTAATGACAGAGTTCAGACTGAAAACTGATATCATGACATATATTCTGGCATTCTTTCTCACACACCAGCTCAACCAATTTCAGCATTCAGAATCACAGAATCTGAGAGTTCAAAGGGACCTCATGGGTCAGGGTTTGGGAACCTGTGGCCTCAAGGCCACACATGGCCCTCTAGGTCCTCAAGTGCCGCCCTTTGACTGAATTCAAACTTCACTGAACAAATCCCCTTAAGAAAAGGATTTGCTCTGTAAAACTTGGACTCGGTCAAAAGGTTCCTCACCCCTGTAAAGGCCATCTAGACAAACAGATACCCAATCATGCTTCAAGTTGGGCAAAGTGCTTTCCTTATGATTCTGTAATATAAATAGTACACTATCATTATTTCCATTTTATTGATTTGGACAGTGATGTTGCTTGAAATTATATATCCCATGGTCACTCAGTTAGTAAATATATGAAAAGGGATTTGAACTCAGGTCTCCTGACTCTTAGCCAACTGCTCCATCTACTATGTAACACCATAAAAGTACCAAAACGTGGTCATTTAGCTTTTTCTGATAGACCTTCAATGTTAGGAGTCCTGAGTCAGCCCATTCCAGTGACAGATGGCTGTAATTGTTAATAAATGTTTCTTTACACTAAGAATATATACACACACACATATCTCCTATGCCTCTTGAAGTCTCTACAATGAAATAAAGCACATTCCTTAGACAGGCAGGCCACATTGTTATTTGCTTTCAACCTCACCTTTCGCCTTTATTTTTCTCTTCTTTTTTTCCCCCTCAGGATTTACAATCTCAGTTTTACAGACCAGATTTCCAGGTCAGTGTCATAGTTTTATGTAAGGCTGTTTCTACCCAAGCCTGAGGCAATTTTGTGAAGAGACAGCTCAGTGCTTCATTCTGCATATGTGGATGAAGATGTGGCTGTGGACTGGTTGACAACACCTAGTTAGATGTACTAAGTACAGAGGGTACTAAGTACTTTACTTTGCTGTAGAGACTTCCGGAGACATAGGAGATCCCTGTGGAAAGAGAAGTCCCAGGGAGTTAGTAGAGGGAGATTTCTGAATGGCAGGCTGAGCACTTGGAGGCATGGACGTGTGTAGGAGCTGGTCACATCATATTACTTTCTCTCTAGAGCTTGCAATTCTAGAGACTGTTGAGAGAGGGCTTCCCAGGGGTGAGATCATTCTCCCTCTCTCCTGGTGTGAACCGAGATTGATCTAACACCCAGCTGAAGAACTGATCTTGTGTATTCTTTGGTATAATCCAACCTGTAGAACTTCTCCAAGTTCTGGCTGCTGTTTTGCTTGGACAAATGGTTTTATCTCTTTGTGGGCTTTTGTGTAATGAGCATTTGATGGGAAGGGACTAAGCTGGTAAGTGTAAGTTAAGTGTAACCCTCTCCCCATCTTGAGAGTGATCAAGGAATTGGCTTTTGTTCTGGACCCCTAATGTTGTACCCTTAGACTTTAAAGCCTTTAGAAATATTCAGGGATAGCAGACAGATTTAATTCTAGTCCGATAGCTCTCTTGGAGATCTCTGGGGATCCTTGACTATTGCTAACTAGCATGATGGTAGTTCATAAAGAGTCTTCTTCCTACTTCCCCCAGACCTAAGATCTGACACATGCATGCTGTCTATCCATGAGCCATATCTATATCTATACATAGACAGGTAGATAGAGAGATTTAGACAGCTAGACTCCACACAGAGCTTTTGCATTTAACAAGATAATTCACTTTATTTTGCTCTCAAACCAGGTAAATCCACAGTTGCCAAATAAAACACTCCACTAAATCATATTCCTCAAAACTGAACAATCTCATATGAAAACAACATTAATATCTGTACTCAATGCTTTCATGTTCATTCATATGATATTCATTACAGCTCAAGATTTAAGGCCCAAATCACAATTGCATTTGTAGAGCATTTTATACAAAATAGAAAGCCCATTCACATGTAGCATCTCATTGAGGCTGTATCTACATATATGGAACATATATGTGCGTGTATATGTAGGTAGTTGCCCCAGTGGAATATATGTTCCTTAAGAACAGAAACTATTTCGTTCTTTTTAATTTTTATTTCCGGTGCCTGGAACAGTTCTCGGCACATAGTAGGTCCTTAATAAATACACTGGCTGATGGACTGGATTTTTACAACAATCCTTTGAGGTAGGCAAATTGGGTCATAATTGTCAATTACAGATAAAAAAATAGAGTTTAAAGGTTTACTTAAAGTCAGATGATTAAAAAATGACAGAGTCCCGTGGGATTAGAAATGAAGTTTTTCTTGCATATGCTTCCCTGGGGAGACATCTCTACTCATATTTACCAAGGACATTTGTAATCTTCCACCTAGAGGGACTGAAGGTCATTAGGCAACACCGACAGGCCTTCCTGGCCTTAACCTAAATATTATATGCCAGTTTATTTCCACAAACTTAGCATCTGCTAGATAATCTCCATTTCCTCGCAAATATCTATGACAACCACTTTTTGTGTATGCCATGTTGGAACTGAAATTGGCAATAAACCTCCAACCTGGGATGAAGGATGGTCATGGGCTGGAAACCCTTTTCCTTCCAGGGAATTTTGACAAAATAAATATTGGCATGACCAGAAAACAGTGCCTTGAGCATAAAGACAGCTATGTAGTGATTTACATGAAATTCTTTCTATAATTTCAGTTTCTATTGTTTTCTAAATAAATGGACAAAAGGGGAAAATCTGATGGCTGGCATTTTTTTCTTGGCAGACAAAGGTGCAGGATTGCAATGTCTCTGACACAGGGACACCTGAGAGAAGTGGGAAGAACTCAGAAAGTGTTGTCAAGAAGGCCTTTGTTACTGACCTCAAAAGAAGGACACTCATGTCAGATAACATGGTGAACCACATTGATTCTGGAGGATAAATAATGAACTCTTCCTCCTCCTTTCTACTCAGTAAGGAAGTGAGACTACAGGTAGTAAATATAAGGTATGATGATAGACTTGATCACAGTATTACCACTGCCTAGCCTTCTGGTGCTATTTAGTGCCTGAGACCTAAAGGCATTTATAGCACAGACTAACACATCAGACTTTCCCCCGGGGACACACAAGCACTCAGATACCCAGAATCCCCAGAGCTACACTGCCACAAAGAGTCTCATCCAATTCTCAGCATAAAAAAACACACTACTCAGCCATCACAGCCTAACGGGCTGGTCTAACACCAGTTCAGAAGCTTGGGCTAGAGTGGGGGAGAAGCTCCTGGCAGTAGCTTGCTGCCTTCTTGTCCCACAGCACAAATCTCTTACTTCCCTGATAATAGTGATACAGGGAAAGAGGGTGGTAATATGTACTTGGCAAGTGTGAAAACATTGAGGTCTTTCCCCTATTCTTCCTCCCATCTCTTTTAACTTCTAGAAGGGGCATGATAACCTTGCTACAGAGTGATGAGATACTTGATAGATAGTTAAGTCACAATTTCAATCCTGGAAAAGTATCCTTTTGGCATGTAGGTCATTTTCATCACTTCTGAGTGTAGGCTGTTGACTCAGCATCATTTCTGGTTAAGACCTTCACTCAGTAAAGCAAGACTGAGAAAAAGTGAAAAATGTTTTTCACAGACATTTCTGAGCCCTGAAAGCTCAGCCACATTGACCCACAGCATCAGAACAGTGGTTAAATATTTAAGGACTATTATATTCTATGATGCTTCCTTTCTTCTCTCACTCCTAGACTCTGGCTATGAGGATGAGCGCAGATTCACCATTCCTTTGCTTTCTCCAAGCCTTGAACCATCAATCCTGACCATTGCTTTCTCAGATCAGCCATGTCCACAATCCCAGCTCCCAGCTCCCCACTCCCATGTGCCTCTGGCACTGCTCCCAATTCCTGAGCGCTAGTCTGGGCACCATCACCAGACTCTGAAGCCCAAGAATAATGGGTGCTATAATCTAGTGTGTATCCATGTGGATGCAGCTTGGGAAAGCTTATTAAGTGAATGACATAGTTGGAGTTGTCATTATTGTTTAAATCAAACAAGAAACAAATCCTTTCTGCCAATGACAAAAAAAGAGCTTGGTGAAACAGTCCAGAGCCAAGCTTGGCCACTGTCTGGGAGCACAGGTGGTAGCTTCAGTAAAGTCCAATGACACTGTGGTTCATGCCACAGAACTGTGGTTTATCTGGGGAAAAGGGAAGCGGTGATTGGTGCTGTTCAAAAATCTCTCTGCTGTTTAGGACTCCAGAGTGACCATCTATCTATCCAAAAGGAGAACTTCCACCACGCTGTTAATGGGCAGACACATAGGATTATAGATGTAAAACTTCAGAAGCCATGCAGTCAAACCTTCTCATTTTACAGATGAGGAAACTATAGGTAGGAAGAAGAACCCATTTGGAGTAGCAAAGAAATCCTAGGAAAATGAACAAGGCTTGGTAAAATCATCTGGCCAAAAAGAATAAAAAAGTGGGCCATGATCCACTCCCAGCTTGCGTTGAAATGCTGCGCTGACTTATCACAACAAACAGCCAAGGCGAGCTCTTAACTATCTGGCTGGGGAGGGGAAGAAGATGGAGAGAAGTATTTTGGTGGAAACTGCTGGACACAATAAGAGAAAGAGGAAAGTAGGAGAGAAAGAGAAAAGAGGAGGGAGGAGAAGAAAGGAAGAAAGGAACAGAGTATGGAGAATTCCAGTAGAGAGTTGGGAAAAGGAGAGAGAAAAATGGGAGGAGGGAAAGGGAGAGGGACAAAGAGACAGAAAACTGTTACCAACGCTAACTGGGAACAATTGTCGGCTCCTTTCATTTACTGCATGAAATGAGAGTCACTCTCCAATAAAACCTGGCTTTTGGCAAAAGTGAAATCTAGTATCTGACTTGCTAGGTAAACTCATCAGGCTGTTCCCTGACTGAGGGACTCAATTAGAGCTTCTTATCTGAAATAAAACTTCTCAGGAAAGAGAGGATGAGCCAAGTTTCCCCTGCTGTTGAAACCTCCCCCAGTCAAAGAACAGCAAGAGTTTATGCTCCTGAATGTGCGTGTTTCTTAGGTGCACTGGAGGTTGAGATGGGGGCCCACTATGGTATTTAGGACTGAGAAGGGTCAGTGAAGCTCCCTGGATTCTGGGCAGAACAAAGGGAGTGAAAGCCACATGACTCTGGGTGTCTGAGCCGCAGTCTTCTAGTCTGAGGGCCCATTAGCACCCTACATCCATGGTCCCCAAGCTCCAGTTGCTTTGGGGTCACAGCGGGGATCCTGATCGGGATAGAACACAGGGACAGAGCTCTTGCGGTAATATTGGAGCCGGGCCAGAAGCTTCTTAACAATACCAGGATGTTTACTGGACAGGTCATATTTTTCTTCAGGGTCTTGTTGTATATCAAAAAGCCAGAGGTTTTTGGTTGGTGGGTCAGGTGATGGTTGCTTTCTGATTCTGGATAAAGATGGTGGTGGAAACCAGTGACCACAGCCTGTTAGGGAAATACAAAACAGTAAGAGAAGGCCCAGTATAATTTTTTTTTGGAGGGGGGAGGTGAGGCAGTTGGGCTAAGTGACTTGCCCAAAGTCACACAGCTAGTAAGTGTCAAATATCTGAGGTCACATTTGAACTCAGGTCTTCCTGACTGTGGGGCTGGTGCTCTATTCACTGTACCACCTAGCTGCACCCCAGTATACATGTAGATAGAGCTTGAAAACATGTCCACTTGGCTCCTCCCCAAATCCCTTGCATCCCTGGCTACTTTCCAGTATTGAATGCACCTGAACTCACAGCCCCTGACACTCCTGGTCAGGAGAAGAAGCAGGTGTGATTCCTCCTGTTCAGGGTTGCTTCCACATACTCTCCTGCTTCTCCTTTGGTGTTCACTAGGATCAAGTCTCTCCTCCTTTCAAAATCCAGATGGTTGCCCTCTCAGTTCTTGGCTTACACCTCCTTTGTTCTCCAGGAGTCCTCAGAGAGATTCTCTCCGTCCCAAACCCCACCTTTAAACTGGAGGACTTCATTGACACTCTGGTGCTCCCTCAAATGCTCTTGCTTCCTTGTTCATCCTCGTCCTCAACTGCCATGATCTTAGTCTTCATTCTACCCTAAAAGTTCCATGGCTCTGTCTTGTCTCCAGGACAACAGCTTCCAAAACTGTGATCTCCCATAAATATTGGTCATCAATTTTTGAATATGTATTTACTTACTTATAAATTATGTACATGTACTAATGAACTATAATATGCACCAAAATAGGAAGTAAAGAAATTTAAAAAGGATGAGATAAAGATGAAATATATTTGAGCCTATGGTCAAGTGGGGGGGGTGGTGGCAGGGCTGACATTGAGATACCTAAGCTTGGGGAGCTGTGCAGGGGATGGGAGGGGGAGATGGGCAAGAGGCTGGGAGCAGGAAGACCAGTTAGGAGGAAGTTATTGCAGGAGTCTAGGAGAGAAGTGATCAGGTTCTGAGCCAATAGAGAGAAGAAGGGAGATAAAAAAAAATATTGTGGAGGTAGAAAGAGGAAGATCTGGTAAGAGACTGGCCATATGGAGTGAGGGAGACTGAGGAGCTGAAGATGATCCCTATGATGAAGCTGATAAAGCCTAAAAGAAGGGTGGTGCCCTCAAGAAAAACAGGGGAGTTTGAAAAACAGAAGGAAGTGAGTGAAGTTGTGTGTGTGGGGGGGGTGTGTGTGCGCATGCGTGTGCATGTGTGTGTGCGTGGTGTGAGCTTAATGTAATAAAATGTATGATGCAGATCACAACCCATCTGTACCTGCTCATCCTGTCCCACTTAAAATGAAAAGGGGGGAGTTAGAGACTCTTACCCCTGGTCACTCCTCCAGAAGAAGGAATGAAGGAAAAAAATGAGCCTTTATTAAGTGCCTACTATGTGCACTGTGCTCAGTGTGTTACAAATATTATCTCATTTGAGCCTCACAACAACTCTTGGATGTTGGTGCTGTTACTATTATCCCTACTTTACAGATGAGGAAACTGAGGTAGGCAGAGGTTAAGCGACTCGCCCAGGGTCACACAGCTAGTAAGTGTCTGAAGCTGCATTTGAGCTTGAGTCTTCCTGACTTCAGGACCAACAACACCCAGATGAGAAGCCACAAGCACGGAATGCACCATCTGAGGTACTCCTGCCAGGGTCACAGGAGAACTGAGAAACAGAAGAGGGGATGTAGAAAAGGGGGGAGTTTTTCCAATGGTACCTGGCAGTGATATCAGGTTAAGAGGCAGAAATTGGGAGCCTGCACAGGGGAGACAGGGGACAGAATATGGTAATGCTGGGGAATAAGGGCAAGCGTAATTGTGTTAAAGAAAATCCTCGTGATTAGCTATCCCAAGGAGGGAAGAGGTGTGACCCAGCTTCCCACTTTCTGACTAGCTGATCACCTATTTCTTGGGGACAGGACATGGCCCTTCCCTTTGGAGATCCAGGCTAGAGTTAAAACCCTCCACAATTTGACTCTAGCTGGCCTTTTGAGGCTCATTTCCTATTCCTTCTCTTCACCCACTCTTCACTTCTGCCATACCAGCTAGTCTTCACGTACGACATTCCACCTCTCATCTCCATGCCTTTGCATAACTGCTCTGCTTTGAGGGGCCTCCCTTCCTCTCTCTGCCTTGGAGAATCCCTGGCTTCCTTTGAAGCTCCACTCCGGGGCCACCTCCTACAGGAACCCTAAGCCTCCCCAGCGCTAGAAATTCTTCCCTTGAAAATTACATATATTACATAAAATCTGAATTTCTTTTTCTGTCTTCATGTTGATTTTCTCCAATAGAATATAAATTCCTTTCAGGACAAGGACTGTTACTTTTTTCCCCTCTTTGCATCCTTAAAAAACTGTAGCACCATGGTTGATATAGTCAGGGGTGTGTCGATAAATGTTTAGGAACCAATTCTTAGGGGAAAAATGTGCTCATAATACACTTTTAGGTTTCACCTGCATTATTAGCACTTTCTTAAGACTAGACAACCAGAGAAACAATAAATCAAGACCTGATTTGCAGCAATTGCCGATTTCTGAGGTGTAAATACTCCGACTGAAAATGTAGCAATTGGTCCTGTGCTGTTATCTGAGGTGCCTCCGGCATGCCCGTGCCCACGGCACTCACATAAGAAATGCTCATTAAATGCTGTTGAATGGTGGCAAGCATTTAGAACATCTGCCTTTCAAAAAATTGAGGGAGAAAATTTTCCTTTTTCCCTTTTTAAAAAAAAGAGTCAATTTCCAAAGGTTTTAGTAAAAAGCAGCAGATTAAACTCACTTTTCTCACTGAGCAGCTCAAAGAAAATGCCTTGTAAGGGTCATTGGTTTAATTTGTAAACACTGGCTTCATTATCTTGAACACAAACGGTCAGAAAAACTTGGGAAACAGCAACAGTGAACGCACTGTAATTGGTAACAGGTTGCCTAGCTGTTACCCCAAAAGAGGGATGGGGAAACCTTGAAGAAAGAGTGCTTTCCTTCTGCCACACAGCACGAAGGGTCATAAAAATTTTAAAGACCATTTTTGGCCTTCCAGGTGTCTGGGTAGGGGTGGATAAGGGACAAAATTTGGGGAGAGAGAGGAATAAAGCAAAAGGAAGTGAGAAGATTAGGAGGTAAGATAAAGAATTGAAAGTAGGGGAATAAGGCCCTACTACTGATTGCAAATAATATACCAGACATCTCCCTCTCCTCCATTTGATTGTCATAGCTGCAAATTAATGATCATTTTACTACCTGGGTAGCCAGTCAGTAGTTTCCAGTTTCCATATCGAATTGCTGCGTGGATAGAAACATTGAAGGTGGAATGCGTTGTAGGAGAGGAATCACCCTCGAAGGGAGGCCTAGTGTTTCCTGGACCTGAAAGGAAACAATACGGAAGAATGAGATTGGAATTTCAATAGCATACAGTTATGGATCCGCTTTATATTTCTCTTTCAGAACACTAAATAGCACTGTTGATTCAACACTGGAGTGTAAACAGGTCTCCTGCCTTAGACATGAATTCTTCATTAAATAGTTATATTATTATATTCTATAAAAAGCTCTAATAACATTAAATGTCTGTCTCAAACAACTGCAAAGAAGTGTGCCAAAGACATTTGAACCCTGATCTAGTTTGAACATATCTATGCCTCCCTTTTATAGAGTTATATGTTGTTCTGTTGTAGTATTATTTGGGGGAGGAGCATTCAAAACCCTGTGATTTCACTGCTATATGAGGGGACTCCCTCCACCAACGTAGAATGGCATGTCACCTGAGGGTGGGATGGGGGTAGGGGACAGAAAAATTCACAGGATAATCTTGTTACATATTTGAAAGAAACAATGAGTTGTGCAGAGGAGATCAGCAGGTTCATGCACAATCATCTTTTTATTGTGATGTGTTATAGAAATGCTTACTTTATTCCATAAATAAATTTAAAAAAGATTAGCCCATCATCTGTGAGTTGCAGTCTTAGAGTATGGCCCGGGAAGTTAAGCGTCAGGGACTCACAGTCAGCATGTGTCAGAGGCTACACTCGAACCCAGGTCTGCCCGGTTCTGAGGCCAGCCCTGACTCCGCTAGGTCAAGCCACCTGATGTTAAGAGGATGCAGGAATGGAGCAGAAAATGGAGGACTTTGCTTTTGGAGGGCTTTAGGGATGTGTGATGGGTGATGCAGAACACAACCCATCCAACTTGCGCATCCTGTCCCACTCAAAATGAAAAGGGGGAAGGTGAGGGACCCTTACTGCTGGTTATTGCTCCAGAAGAAGGAAGGAAAGGAATAGGCATTTATTAAGTGCCTACTATATGCAAGGCATTGTGTTCAGCATGTTACAAATATTACCCCATTTGATCCTTGCAAAAACCCTGAGAGGTAGGCACGACTAGGTGAAGTGACTTGCCCAGGGTCACACAGTTAGTAAGTTAAGGACTTGATGAAGTCCTGGAGGACTTTTCCCTTCCACCTCCTAGAACTCTTGCCATGAGGCCTCACTGTCCTGACGGGTTACAGGCTCTGGCTGTGGCGCCATCTCGCCAGTGCCCTTCCTGCCTCTCTAAAACCCTCTATGGCTCCCCCATTCCCACGTAATAAAAATTTACAAATATTATCTCATCTTATCCTTACAGCAAGTCTAGGAGATAGGTGCTATTCTTATTCCCATTTTATAGGTGAGGAAGCTGAGGCAAACAGATAAGTGCTTTGCTCAGGTATCAGAGGCTGAATATGGACTCAGGTCTTCCTGACTCCAGGAAGCGCCCTCTCTGCTCAGTGCTACCTGGCTGTACTTCTAGTTCAAGAATCATAATGAAATCAGTATTGTGATTGCCTCTGTAAAGGGTATGTCAATCGACTGCCCTTTGGTTCCACTCAGACTTCCCACAGACACCCCTCTCTGGCCATCACCGTATGCACTGTCTCCCTGCCCCCTGCCCTAGGAAGTAAGTTAATTGAGGGCAGGGACTCTCTTTGCTTTAGTATCTGCATCTCCAATTCTTAGCCCAGAGACAGTATTCTAAAATGCTTTTTCATTAAATAATTTTCCTTTCTAATTGAATATGGACTTTTAGGCCAAATGTTCCAAACCTGAGCCCTTTGTTGTACCTTTAAAAGTGGTACATTTCTGATTTGATTCATTTTATGAGGGCTTAAAAAGTAAGTCACCTACTAGCCAGGGACCTGATAATGAGCTTCTCTGTGCTCAGCTTTTCCTCAGGGATCACACCATCTGTTGCTGACTGGCATGTGCTCAGAACCTTCCAGAATTGAGCATTCAGTTCTTGTAACCTTTAAGGAGCCGTCAGTATCTCCTTGTCTTGTTCAGACATCAAATGAGTGCTTTTGTAGGTCATTGGACCCTTGTGTTCAAATTAAAATATAAAAACATCTATTTTGTTTGTAAAAATTTTTTTTGTCTTTTTGGAGGGAGGAAGGCAGGGCAATCCTGGTTAAGCGACTTGTCCAAGGTCACACGGCTAGTAAGTGTTAAGTGTTTGAGGCCAGTTTTGAACTCAGGATCTCTTGACTCCAAGGCCGATGCTCTATTCACCGTGCTACCTAGTTGCCCTGAAATGTTATTTTTGGTAATAAAAGTGGTATATTTCTTTTGTTCAGGGCACAAGGAAACATGGACTTGTCCAGACCAGTGATTTCACCTCTGAGGGGAACTTTTAGAAGGACAATTTCCTTTGCTGATGCAAACTGATAAAATGTCCCAGCACCACAAGACTTTCCCCGGGCACTGAGTGGTTTAGTCATCAGATCTTCTGGTCTCACCCTCCGGCGTCTGTGCCATATCTCCTCTCTTGGCTATGAGTGCAAAGTACAAGTTTGGGCACAGAGCTGGCATGTAGTCGTGTCTCTGGTCTACAGCTGGTAGATTGGTACCAAACATGTTTACTTTACGTGACTTCATCCAGAACCAAATAGTCAAAACTCAGGGTCCAGCTGTGGCGAGTAAAGCCTAAGGTTTTAAGTCCCTATTCGTCTGTCCATATATATAGTGGTCATGACAGCTCTCTGAAATGAGACCTAATTCCTGGAGCCTTCATACTGGCAGGAAAAAAATGATTGAAATGCTCTTTCTGCCTCTAAGGTCCTAGAGGGCAAGAGTCATGTTTTGTGCTTTTTTCTGTTTCTCAGCATGGAACACAAGGCCCTACACCTGACGGGCTCTGAACGCCCTTTAGCCTCTGGCCACACGGGAGGCACTTAACAAATTGTTGACTGATTTTTTTTAATGGCACCTAAGCTATTGATTTAACGAAAATTAGTTGTACTTTGTGTTCTTTGTCTACAAACAAGGTATAAGCAGGCAGTGAAGACAAGTTCAAGTCTCACCTCTGACACATCCTGGCTAGGTGATACTTAATAAGACACTTACCCTATAATGCTTTAGGCAATTCTCCAAGACTACAAGTTCCTTTCTTTGCTTTTAAATAATATCTTCTTCCAATTACATGTAAAGATAATTTTTTAAACATTTTTCCCTGAGGGGGGAAGGCAAGGTAATTGGGGTTAAGTGACTTGCCCAAGGTCACACGGCTAGTTTTTTAAGTGTCTGAGGGTGGATTTGAACTCAGGTCCTCCTGACTCCAGGGCCAGTGCTCTATTCACTGCACCATCTAGCTGCCCCAGTTTTTAGTTCTTTTAAGAGAATCTTACTTTTTATTGCTACCTTTAAAATGATTGATAACTTTTGTTTTTATTTTCCCGTCATTCTCCAGTATGTTCACCCCAAATCCCATGCCTTATAACAAAGAATAGAAAACAAGAGGGAAAAGCAAAACTAACCCAACACATTGACTAAATCCACAATGTCCCAAACTCACTTTCCTTCATCTTTGTGAATAAGGGACAAGGGTACATTTTCTCCTCTTCCCTTCGTGGCCAAGCCTGGATATTTTTCAGTCTTTACATCATCTTTATTTCGAAATACATCCCTCTTCATTTCTCTACCTACCCAAAGAACCATCCCTTATAATAAAGATTCTTTAAAAAGAGAAAAAAACCAAAAAGCAGCGGTGTAAGTACAGGTAAGACGTCACACCCCTGACAGCTGAAGGAAATGATTTTGGTTATCTCTTCTCCAGGGCCGTGTGATCATGAGGATTATGTAACGTTCGGCTTAATATCTTTCTTTCCATTTATACTGCTAGCTACCCTTATTTTTATAACATGTCTTCTGCCTGCTGTGCTCCTCCCTAATCCAATGCAGATCACCAGAGGGTTGGGAATATATTGCACAACTGTATGTCATAGTGTTGAAAGAGCAGTGTAGTCATAATGCTTAGTCACCATTTAAAACAAGGCTATTACAGAGATATACTGGAGGCCGAGCAAATAAACATCTGTGGTTGCAGACCTCTAAGTCTCGACAATCTCACACCAACAAGTCTTTGGTGCCAGAGGAAGGACCACTTCATACTCATTGCTCCCTGTTTGTTTGGGTACATTTTGGTTCCAAAGTAAACAGATGATCCTGGTGGCCGAGATGTGTGAGGCTATTGATCATGGGAAGTGTGTTCTTAATGCACGAGCTACAGCAAAAATGGACAGCTTCATTATTTACACCAACCAAGTTTGTATAAAGGTCATATTTTGATATGGAAGGATGTTTGTTACATAAATGGGTATCTGATTTGTGAAATTATAAACAGAAAAGGGGAAATGTAGTCATGTCACATCTACTCATGTTCTGCCCAAACATACACAAAACAGGAACGTAAAACATCTAAATAGTGAGTCTAAGACTAAAGTGATGAAAGATGTTGGCTGCTTTCTAATCCTCATGTATTTTGTGCCGCAGATTTTGGCTTCTTGAAGACTTTCTTCAGAACAAAAATTGCAGCTTGATGAATGCTACATTCTACACTGACTTGGTGGATCAGACTTAAGGCTCTATACACATAGCACAAAATCATGTAAATCCAAGCTATCCACCAGTGCTGCTCACATCATCCATGCCAAATACCTTTCCACTAAGATCTGCACTGCCCTGAATGGCTGGTTCAAGCAAGAGCTCTTTGGGAAGAGCAGACACAGGGAGCAAAACCCCCAAATCAGACGAATGGAACCATTCAACTGCAACCTGTACATGGACCTGGTCATCAAGGTGGCCTTTAATCTCAAGGTACCACTAATGAGATCATAGAACTGAAAAGATTTGAATGTCATTTCTATCAAAGAAAACTAACGTATTATATTTTTTTGGATATGGCCAATGGAGAATGTTTTCTCCCTTCATGATGCGTATTTGTTACAAGAAATTAGCTTTTCTGGTTTTGTTTTTCTTTTCTTCTATGGGAGTAGGAAGGTGGAAGGGAGATAAAAATCAGTTTTTGTTTACTGAAAAAAAGTTTTAATAAAAGAAAGCTAATTCACAAAAAATTACTGGTAGATGAGTTTGCCCCTAACCTTTCTGAAAAAACGAAATGCTTTAAAAATTGTAATGTCTTTTTTAAAGATAAATTTGTTAATTATTTTTAACATTTCTTTTTTAAACATTGAGATTCAAATTCTCTCCCCCCCTCCAGATCACTGAGAAGGCAAGCAATATAATATCAATTATGTATACAAAATCATGTAAAACATATTTTTTCCATAATAGCCATGCTGCAAAAAAAGCAAGAAAAATAAAGTGAAAAAATAAACTTCAATCTGCACTCAGACTGCATCAGTTCTCTCTCTGGATGTGGATAGTATTTTTTTCATCACAGTCCATCACAGTCATCATTACATTGATCAGAGTAACTAGGTTTTTCACAGTTGATCATTGTTACAATATTACTATTATTGTGAGCAATGTTTTCCTGGTTCTGCTCATTTCATTTTGCATCAATTCATATAAGTCTTCCTAGGTCTTTCTGAAACCATCCTGCTTATCATTTCTTATAGAACAATAGTATTCCATCACAATCAAATACCACAACTTGTTCAGCCATTCCCCAATTGATGGGCATCACTTCAATTTCCAATTCTTTGCCACCACAATTTACAGCAGCTATAAATATTTTTTGTATATAAGATCCAAAGTTGCAAACCCTATAAATCACAGATTGATTTTATTCTTTATTGATCATCTAGGCTTGAGAAAACGATAGAGAAAATGTTAATAATTTAGATTGCAGTTAAAAGTGTATTGTAAGTAAATTCAACCTATTGTTGAAGCATACCCCAGCCTCTAGCTCACCACTTCTCTCCTTCTAGAAGGATGTATGTTTCAACACCAGTCCTTTGGAGTTAAGACTGGTTACTGTGCCGGTCAGAATTCCAATGTCTTTTTGTGTTACGTTCTTCTATGTTGCTGTGGGAGGTCACTATGAACATCATTCCCTTGGTTTTGCTGACTTGGCTATGCACTAGTTCATACAAGTCTCTCCCAAGTTCCTTAAAGTCTTTCATATTCATCACTGTGTACAAGTGCAATAATATTCCATTATAGTCACATAGCACAGTTGGTGCAGGAGTGGGGAACCTGCAGCCTCAAGGCCATATGCGGTCCTCTAGGTCCTCAAGTGCGGCCCTTTGACTGAATCCAAACTTCAAAGAATAAAATTTCTTTATTTGGGGGCACACTGGAGGACTTAGAGGGCCACATGTAGCCTTGGGGCCGCAGGTTCTCCCCTGCCCCACAGCCTTTCTCTAGCTAATAGATATCTATTCAGCTTCTAGTTTCTTGCTACTACAAAAAGTACTACTGAAACACAACTGTTTTTGCTTTTGTGGGCCCTCTCCTTCTGCCTTTGACCTCCTTGGAGCAGGCCATCCTCCTTAGCTGTATTACTTCATCTTAGTGGTTTTTTCCTTGTATAGTTCCATTTTTTTCTTCCGAGAAAGGAACCAGCTCATATCTCCACCAACCTTTCTTCCCACAATCCCTCCAACACTGGCCATTTTCATCTTCTGTCACCTTTGTTAGCCTGATGGGTTGTGAGGGTTGATAATGTACATTTCTCTTACTGTTAGTGATTCCGAGTCTTCTTTCATATAATTGTTGATTATGTCCTCCATTCTTATTGAATTAAATAAATTTTACCGAGCACCCCCTAGGTGCCGGCATTATTTTAGGTGACCACTGCGGGAGATTCAAAAGATCTCATCCCTACCCTCAAGGAGCTTAAAAAATCCTTGGGGGGGGGGTGGGAGGTCAGTGGCTAGGTGAGTAGAGCACTGGCTCTGGAGTCAGGAAGACCTGAGTTCAAAGCTGGCCTCAGACACTTAACACTTACTAGCCATGTGACCTTGGGCAAGTCACTTAAACCCAACTGCCCTGCCTCCTCCCCTCCAAACAAACAAACAAAAAACAACTCCTTGGGGAGATAAGGTATATCTAAAACATAAAACAAGATAGTATATAATTGTGACACAAAATGGGTGGTGAGACAATAAATAATACAGAATCACAAAACCTTAGTGCCTGTAATCCATCCAGTTTATTCTGTCCTGGGACTAGAATGACTTCTAATATCCCTAAATAGGTACCCATTCAGCCTTTGCTGGAGAGACTTGGAGGCAGGTGGAGCCCACTACTTCCTCAAGCTGCCTGGATGGCACAGGAAGCTAGAAGAGGGAGAGGTCAAGGCTGAAGTGGTTGGTAAGGCTTCATGAGATGGAATTGAGGCTGGATGCTGGAGAAAGATAAGATGTGGTTGGGTGGAAAAGAAGAAGAGCTTTCTAAGTGCAGGGAAGCATCAAGAGCCAAAGTTGGAAGTTGGAAAAACATTTGTTTTGAAGGGAAGTAAAGCTATTTGACTGCTTAGAGTGGAAGTTGGGGCCATAATGTGAAAAAAAGGTTGGACAGGTAAGTGTGAAGGCAGATTGAGAAGGGCCTTGAATGCAAAGCTGAGAATTTTGGATTTGGTACTTTTGGCATCAGGGAGTTGCTAGATAATGTTGACCCAGGAGTAAAATGAAGTTGGTATCTTAGCAAGCCTTTTCTGATGAAGGATAAGTCAGCTAGGCATCTATCAATGTTTTTATACATTATGTACAAAGTGCTGTATTAAATGTTGGGGTTACAAAGTGACTATAAACATGGTCTTACCATATAATGGTAAGCTTTCTTGTCTAGAAACTTACCAATAACAGTCAATCAGTCAACAAGTGTCTCCCCAATTTCCGTGGGAACGGCAGGACAAATACTACTGTAAATGTTGCAGTGAATTTAGAGAATTATCTACTTAAAGTGACAAGATGTTACATACAAGATACCTTCACCAGGTGTAAACAACATTTAGTTCAATCAATCAGTTAATCATAAACTTCGCAGTAAGATGGGGAGGGCTGTCCTGGACCAACTTAGATGTCTTTGAAAGCCTTCACTACATAACTGTGGTGATGCTGTTTCAATTGGCTGAGGAAACTTGGTCCTTCTCTGTGGGCCATCTGAAAACAGCAAACTGGTTCATCTACCTAGAACCTTAGTGGTAGAAGCCCCCAAATTTCTGAGATGGAATCATTCGAAGAAAATGGAAAGTAGAGCGAGCCTCAGCTTTGACATTAGATTTTTCTTTTCCCCTAACCAGAGGGAGACTTTGTGAACCTCAGCAGGTCAGAAGATTTGGATTTTTTTTTCATTAGCATTCTAGTCCTAGCAGTGACCTTGAGAGAGCAGGGGCTTGTGGCAGTGTCTACATTGAGAAAGCCAAGGGATGTGATGAGGAAAGGCAGATTCAAGACTCTATAAGGAGCTCAGCAGAAAAGTTAGACCCCCCCCAGAATCTCCCCCCCCAGGTGGGGAGCATCTCAATGTTCAAAAGAGCTTCCAGGAGCTGTGAGTCACTTATCCTTTTGCCACATGTGCTTTGTAAACTGGAGCTCTAAACTTGTCTCTGTAAGTAATGGTCAGAGGGTATGGTATGGACTTTTAGGGGGATGCTTGATGCCAAATGTTTTTGTTATAACCTTAGTAAATCTAAGTTTACTGATACTAACTGGTAACACTATGGGGAAACACACCAGTGGGGGGTTTATGAACTCTAACATTAGAAAGGTGACTCTAATCTCAAGGCTACCCCTAAATCCTGAGGAGAATGCTCACAACGGAACTTTAGGCCACAAAATATCAGGGTCAGTAAATATGGGTTACTCACCCTACTTTCCTTATCCATACATTTCTATCTGTACCTGTGATTTCATCAAAGTGGGGAACAAAGATATATAAGAAAAATGCTAGAAACAACAGAAAGAATCTTTCAAAATACAGAGGCCTAGCAGAGGAAATTAAAACAATGTGGTCACAGGGTGAAGCACCTGTCATCTTGTTTCCATCAACCTTTATGCTACTCGAGTTGTCCTCAAGAGGCTTCAGTGAGTCTAATGAGGATGGACTTACATTTCAATGCTTTAATTACAAAAAAGCAATTACTTTATTGACTTGCACAACAGTTACATGCAAAAACAACAGGAGATTAAAACATTTCTTGAGTTATTTCTATCCGAACTCTATCAAAAATGAAATCAACATAACCAACATAGTGATAATAACATTTATATAACATTTTAAATTGCAAAGCCCTTCACTTATTATTATTTGAGCCTCTTGACATAAGTAAAACTAGTTATATATGAGTATAATTTATTAAGGTGCTGTCTTTCATATGCAAAAATGACTTAACTGATGATCCCATGAGTACTTGGTTTTACCTGCAGTGGACAACTGCCACCAACTCATGAGACTGAAGAAGAGAGACAGAGGGAAGGGCTTAGGTCAGCTGCTGTTCCCAGAAAACCAGCCCTACTCACTTAGGAAAGGGACCTGGGTTCATAGCAGGAAGCTTCAATTCCAGGTCCCAGTCACCTGCTCCGAATCCAAGGGGCAAGAGTAGGGACTGGAAGGAGGCTTTGGAAAATTCTTGTTCAGTCTCCCACTCCCTATACACTTGGCACAGTCACATTTAATTCTATGAAGTTAATTTTTGTTTTTAAATACTTCTTCAGTTTACCAAGGTCATTCTGAATTCTGACTCTGTCTTTAAGGAACCACTCAGCAGTCCCTGATAGGATGGCATCAGCTTTGCACTTAAAGAGATATCGAAATTGAAATAGTTAGAATCTTACCAATGTGAATTAATGGTCATTTAATTTTAATTAATTTGATTATTAGTGAATTAAGAGGAGAATGAATTAAAGTTTTGAATCAGAAATTGTCTCTGTTGCCAAAGGCCATGTCTGGCTAAATGTAAGAGGGGTTCAGCATTCAGCTGATGACAAAGTAATTAATTTTGGGGGCACAGTGCCTCTGGATGACCACCTATTAAAGGAGATGGTGGTGGGGGACTAATGAGGAGAACGTATCCATGCTTGCTAAATCATGAATCCTTAAAGTTTAAAGGATAGCATTTAAAAAATAAATATGATTTTATGATTTAACAAGATACCGAAACTTGAGCGAAGTGTTAATAAAACGTTTCCAAACAGAGCTGCTATAAACTCTACCTTAATAAATAGGGAAGACTCTTTAGCGCCATCCTTTCTCAAATTATCTACCAAAGTTGGAAATCTTTAAACATTTTTATTTCTTCAGTGAAAGTATCGCAGAGCAACCCTGTTTCTGCTACTAATTTGCTTAGCCAGTTATTTCTCCATAGATGGTGTAAAGAGCCCGGTGGGTCAACTCGCCTGTCAAATTATTGAAACATTTTAATGAACAGAGTTCCAATTAACGAGACTCCACTGTTCTAGCTGGAGTGTGTTAGCAATAGCAAGAGACTGTGGAAGCTTTATGATCATCTTCCATGACAGAGCACCCCGGTTATATTCACACGTTCCCACAATGCACATGTGGATCAAATCATGGTCCATCCCCATTTTACATAAGTGTGGGCAAAGGCGATGGGTAACATTCTCCTCTCAGTGTGCGGTAAAGAGCATGTGCCTGTCCAGATGTGACTGCATTAATTTTTATCTTGACTTTTTGGGGTTATTTTAAAAAATCGCTGTGATCCTAAAAATGAAACTTTTTACTCTAAAAATACCTCCCCACAAAATACTAATCCAGAACCCCCACATTCAGCATGGGCTTCCTTACTGACGCTCTCGTGGGAGGGAGAATATGGCCACTAACTACACCCGCGGCAATTCTAACGTGCTTTCAAATGCTATGCTTTCTGAGCTACGCGATTGCCATACCGTGAACAACAGCATCACATATGCCCATATCAATGGGTCTGGCAAAGAGCTGACCTCCTTGGCTTCTCCTTCCCATATCTCTAACATTTTCTTTTATGAAAAATATTTTCTTTTTTATTAGGAACTTAAAAAACACTAACATTTCAAGAGGCAAATTAGAAAAGAGGATTGTATAGAAAACTGTGAACTTTTGTTAAGTGGGCTTTGGCTTTAAAAAAAATTAGATTTAACATGGCTAGCATGGGATCTTCACCATGACCTATGAGGCAGGTGCTATTATTATTGGCAGACAACATTTAAGTGACTTGGCCAGGGCCTTATAGTTAGGAAGTATCTGAGGCCAGATTTGAACTTGGGTCTTCTGCGCTCCAAATCCAACACCCCACCTTTGTTGTCTAACTTCTTTTGCTTATCTGTGTCCTTTTACGAATTGTTTTTTGCTTTCCTGCTGTTACGTTTCACTGACATTCCTTTTTTTCTTGCTTCCCAACAACCCTCCCCACCCTCATCCTCATCCCTATTCTCTCACAGAAGCCCTCTCTTGTAATAAATAAATATAAGTAACTAAAACAAACCAACACAGTGGCCGTGTCTGAAAATGGTGGCCTATTATGATTCTTCACTTAGCCTTAGATGGTCCAGTGATTGAGCGTTTTTCATCTTCAACTCTGCCTCTGTCCTTAGCCCCCCTGATGCTCTTTCCATTTGAATCTGATCCTTGTTTGCATCTCTGAATATGTCTCTGGCTTCAGTTTCGGGAAGTCTGTATACTTCACTTGTTGCCATAATTGCATTTGCGACCACATCCAATATGCTTTGCCTCCTGTCTTGGGCCCTCCCCTTGGCACAGACTATTGGAACAAGGATTGGATAGTTTTTAAAGATGTGCTTAAAAGTACGTGACAAGCGGTAGAATGCAAATGTATACATTTGAATGATTACAGTTGGCTAAGTCCTAGACCAGCATTTTGGAGCTAGAATCATTTAATTATAGAATCGTGGACTATTAAGAGACCTAGGGGGCCTCAAAGATGATCTAGTGAAACCTTCCTAGTCCAAAAATTCTATAATCTCCCCAAAGAGCTGTTATCCGGATTCTGCTTGAACAATTTCAGTGACAGAGCAGCTCATTAAATTTTCATGTAATTCTAATTATTAGAAAGTTTTTCATTAAGTCCAGCTCCCTGAAATTTTTACGCATTAGTCCCAATTCTCCTCTTGGGAGCTACAGAGAATATGTCTAATCCTCTGCTCACATGGCAGTCCTTCAGATGTTTCAGGATTGCTGTCTTGTCCCCATATAAAAAACGAAGAGTCAAGACAGAAGCCTCTAGGTGATACAATGGATCCAAACCTAGGTTTGGAATGAGGAAGACTCATCTTCCTGAGTTCAAATTTGGCCTCAATTGACACTTATTAGCTATGTGACCCTGGGCAAGTCACTTACCCCTGTTTGTCTCCATTTCTTCATCTGTAAAATGATCTGGAGAAGGAAATAACAAACCATTCCAGTGTCTTTGCCAAGAAAACCCAAAATGGGGTCATAAAGAGTTGGACATGATTGAAATTGTGAGTTGATTAAACCATTTTGTAGAACAAACTGAAATTATGCCTAAAGAGTTATTAAACTGTCTATATACTTTGGCCCAGAAATACCACTACTAGGTCTATTTCCAAAAATGATGAGGGAAAAAAAGGAAAAGAATTTTTATGTTTTAAAATGTTTAAAGCATCTCTCTTTGTGGTGGCAAAGAACTAGAAATTGCAGTGATATCCATCCATTGGGAAACGGCTGTACAAGTTGTGGTATAGGATTGTGATGCAATACAACCTTTCTGTAAGAAATAATGAGCTCAACGATCTTAGAAAAACATGGAAAGACTTGCACAAAATAACGCAGGGTGAAAGGCGAAGAACCAAGAGAAGTTTGTGTACACTAACAGCAATGTTACTTGAAGAATGGCTTTGAGTAAGTTCTTTCTATTATTAAAATATCCAAATTAACTACAAAGGATTCCACTACGAAGGAAGACGGTTTCTGCATCTAGAGAAAGAACTGATAAATAGAAGAGTGAAAAGGGTGATTTTACACACACACACACACACACATTTGTGTCTAATGGTAGCCATCTCTAGAGGGGGGGAGAGGGAAGAAAAAAAGACAAAGAAAAAAAGAAATTTACACAATCACTTTATCATATACGTAAAAGGAATAGCACGTTGTACACAACAGATTTGCAGTTTCACATGCAACTTCTTATTACCTTATGCCAAAGAAATGCTTATTTTGTCCCATAAATGAAAAATAAAATAAGTAAAAGTTTAAAAAGGCTGCTTCCCATGTCCAGAACACTTTCCCTCCTTCCTTCCACTTCGTAGAACCCCTCTCTTCTAAGACTCAGCTCAATTGTTAACTCTCCAAGAGACTTTTCATGATTTCCTCTGGTTTTTAGAGCACTTTCTCCCTATCTCAAAGTGACTTTGTATTTACCTGATGGCTGTCATGCATTTATTTACCTGTATATATTTAGACTATAAACTCCTCAAGTACAGGGACGGTTTCATTTTTGTCTTTGTATCTCCTATGGCCAACACAGTACTTGGCACACAGTAGGAGATTGATAAATGTTTATTCAATTGATTAAAAGAGCTTTCTAACTGGCTTGATGCTGTATCCTACCTGGGATAAAGGAGACAGAAGGGAGGGAGAAGAAAAATGGGTAGAGTTTTTGGTGGGTGTGCTGAGGGGCTTCTTGGACACTTGAACCCCTGGCTGATCGGGGATAACCTCTTGGTGTAAGCCCTGTGGCCTCATCAATGAGTCTTGGTTTCACAAACTCTCAAGCACCACATTTGGTTCCTGCTACGATTTCAGCTTTAGCGTAATGGGTTCTTAGGAATTTTGGAATGTCTAACCACAGTACTAGACTCAGTCAGATCCTGTGGGGGCTCATTTTCTCAGGCTGACTATATATTGGATAAACACGACACACTTTAAAGTCTTCTAAATTTACTTGCCATTAGTTTAATGGACTTGCCTCCTGTTACCAGCACTGAAGCACTGGATCCTATTATTTTTTAAATTCTGACTCTTGGCTCAAAAGTAAGATTCAAATTTGCACACCATTTCTGGAGGCAGAGGAGGAGGAGCAGCATATGAAACTGAAAAGTTTCTAGCTCTCCATATGTGAAATGAAAGAAAATGTGTCTATACAGGTTTGCTTGACCAGATATCTGCTTCATGCAGCAAAGCAAAGGGATATATGGGCCATCTCTTTCTTTCTGCTCTCACTCAGAGGTGGCAATTGCTGTATCCTTTCTATGTTGGAAAAAGGAGCAGAGAAAAATGTGAAGACAGGAAAGAGAATGGAGTGGAAGAGAGAAAGGAAGGATAAGGGAAGTGAACAGCAGGGAGAAAAGGGAGGGCTAAAGATGAAAGGGAGAGGGGGAAGAGAAGAGAGAAAATTTTTGATTATTTGGTGGGGAGATTACATGGCTTTGTTCTTCCTTTTACTCTTGATTGTCAGTATCTGGCAATTTCTCTGCTTGTGAGCATATTTTAAAGGTTGGGCAAAGACATGTGTGAAACTGTGTGTGTGTGTGTGTGAGAGAGAGAGAGAGAGACAGAGAGAGAGAGAGAGAGAGAGAGAAAGAGAAAGACAGAGAGAGAGGGAGAGAGAGAAAGAGAGACAGAGACAGAGACAGAGACAGGGACAGAGAGAGACAGAGACAGAGAGAGACAGAGAGAGACAGAGACAGACAGACAGAGAGAGAGAGACAGGGAGAGAGAGAGAGAGAGAGAGAGAGAGAGAGAGAGAGAGAGAGAGAGAGAGAGAGAGAGAGAGAAATTCAAAGCAATGATTAACTTAGTTCCTTAGTAGTAACTGATAAAGATTTGGTCATGAAAGGGGTTTAAAATAACAACTAAAATGAAGTTTTAAGAATGACGAAGGACTTCTGGGACCACCTAGCTCATAGAGTTGTCCTGAGGAAGGAACTTTCCTTTAGATTGTAAGCTTCTTGAGGGCAGGGACTCTCTTTTGTCTCTTTTTGTAACCCCAGTACTTAGCACACAGTAGGTGCTTAATAAATATTTGCTGATTGATAAGGATAGAAAAATGAGTAGTTTATTATTCTCCATGTTCCTCCTGTTCTTATTGATATAATCAATGAAAACAGCTGTAAGGATGACCACACTCACACTTTAACTCTATGATGCTTTATACTCTAGCTTATTTGATTCCCCACCATTACGCCAGATATTATCCCCCTTAAAGTTCATTTACTCGTCCATGGCCTCGCAGTGGCAGAGATGAGCTTCAAACCTAAACCTTCTTAGTCAGAACTTTTTCCATTACCCTACTGCTGTTCCCCAAAACAGATTATGTGTGTGTGGATATGTGCATATCCCACATCATATATACACATCCCACACAATATATATATCCCACATGATACACATCCCATATTTCATATATATGTGTGCATATATATCACATCACATATATCCCACATATTATATATGTATATACACACACACATATATATATCCACATTAAATACATCCTATATTAGGAAAGCTAACTCAAGAAACAAAGAACGTATAAGGAAAAATGTCAGAGACAGGGGTTGCAAAGAGCTGGAAGGTCT
The DNA here is from genome assembly GCA_028646575.1 of Pseudocheirus occidentalis. NCBI lineage: Eukaryota > Metazoa > Chordata > Mammalia > Diprotodontia > Pseudocheiridae > Pseudocheirus > Pseudocheirus occidentalis. Next base: position 360,097,219 of record CM053594.1, on the reverse strand, counting down.
TAGGCAGCAACAGAATATATTAGAATGTTGTGGGAACATGGAGAAACTAGTGGTTGGGGGTGAAGGAAGCGAGGTGGAGCAGCACCTGCAGTTGTTCTGGAGAGCCAGGGGTCACTGTGGCCTTCCCCAGCTGCATGAAGGACTGTCTAGGTGCCAACCTCACCTGGTATCCCTTTTTCTAGGCTGCTCTGTCTGAGCCCATATAATGGGGAGTATAAGCAAGGAAAGCCTGGCCATCATCTTAAATTCCTCCATCAATCTTCCCTCAGTCCTGTCTCTCATTTTGGGGTTTAGCCCGGATTTTGATAGTCTCTTTCCAAAACCCATCCTACTTCTTCCTGCTCTTGTCGAACCCTTGCAACATGAAACAGAAGTGCCAGGAAAAACATAGCAGATACAAAGTTAATCAGAAAAAGGTGAGGAGGAATATTACAGATTTTATTTATTACCTACATGGGGAAAATTATAATTTTCATACGTGCACTCTGCACAACAGATTTAAAATGAATCTAACTTTTATGATTTTTCTATTTAAAGAGCCAGACTCTCAAGGACCCATTCACTCAGTTCATGTTTAATATTTTCATAATCTGAATGAGAAAGAGTTTCAATGTGGCTGGCCCAGCCTGGATAAAGTTCAAATGATCATATCCTAGGCACTCAGAGAGCTTATGTGTTACACTTCATTTTGGCCATGAGTTAAAATCTCACGTAAACCTGAGGGTAGTAAAATATTCGATATAAACACTGGAAGAAATTTACCTGAGGAGTAAATGCCATTAATGTCATGACTTGGTCAACTGAGCTGTTTCTATCTGAAGAGGTATGAGGTAGCATGGACTTCTACTTTGGGTTTACATTTAATCTCAAACATTGGCCAGTGCCCTAGAGCTCACACTGGCCACTAACTCCCCCCCCCTTTTTTTTTTAAAGATCAATAATCTTTGGCACATTGGCATTTCTCTCATGTAAGCAAAGGCTATTGAATGGATAGCATGTGTGCCCAATGAACAGCTCATGGGCTCCATGGGTACCAACATATTGTCAAAAGACGTAGGGGAAGACACCCAACAGACTGGGTGGAGCCCTGTGCATCACTGACAGAACCCAGGCAAGAGTAACCTAGGATGGTTTGCAATGTGTATTGGCACAGGGAGTGTTCACACTGATGATAATATAGATCTACTGAATATAAATGCAGACTTATAATGTAACACAGTAAGATCATAGATTTATGACCCATGAGACCTTAGAGTTTAACCCACGTCTATCTAATAAAAAGGGACGGGACCCAGAGAGACTCAATATTCGTTTTTTTTCCTAGCAAACATCCTATAATATTAGTTGTCCTATGTTAATGTTCTGCATCATGACTAATTTGTTATCAACAAATGGCCATGATTTCAATATTCTCCTAGTTCACAAAAGTCAACAATACAATAACAACTCTGAATGTTATCAATTTCTAATTAGAGCAAGTAATTAATTGGTCAGAATTTTTCAAATTCCCACAATGCTGATTAATTATGCCAAGAGATTTTTACGCTTAAATTTAATTTCACGTCAGACCAACATAACACAGAACTACAGTCTCTAATAATCTTTTTTTAGTTGGTCTTGCCCTAAATACAAGTTCTTTAAGTAATTGGTTGAGTCAATCAGGCCTGAGTTAAAAATAAACACCACATGTATAGGAGAAAAAGAAAACTTAACCTAAAATATTCGTCCTTGGCCTGTGATTAGGATGAAGAGAATGTGTTGCGCTGAGGAGTCTTTTGGCTGGCTGAAGATCAAAGAGAAAATTGTTTTTTTTTTCCTTCTAACATGGCATTTAGTGGAAGTCCAACCACAAAGCTTTGCTTGTTGGTCTAAACGCCTTCCTGAAGGCTTGCTGTATTCCTGTGCTGTGAGGTCTCTCGTTCTAGTGTTCAGAAAGGACATTTCTAGGTCTTGAGAGCATTTTTGGATGAGGATGAAATAGTGCTAATTCAATTCTTAATTTGGAAAGGGAACCCTGCCCAAGAAATGAATCCATGATGGTTGTCAGATGGGACCAATTCCTTTAGACAACTGTGGTACTGCTCTCTAAGATGCTGGGCCACGGTGGCAAGGACGTGGAAACGATGAAGCCAATCAATGTTCTTCCAAGGGTGTCCTTCATAATGCTGATATACTCTGACCTTAATAAAAGATGGTGTTACATGGATCCTCTAGTTACTGGAAAGGTGACCATCATTTGCCAATTGTGGAAGGGAAAAAAAAGAAAAGATTTGAGAGCCTTTTCTATCCTAACCCAATTACTGGCAAAGACCCAGTGGAAACTAAAGAAGTGAAGTTTTAGACTTTGAAAAGCCACCAGAATCCAGGATGAAATGGGATTCAGAACTAAATCTGTCTTTCCAACAAAAACTAGGAACCCATCTGTGTGGGCGTTGGCAAAAATCATTACTTCGCTCTACAGCCTATTTAATCAGAATGAAATATTAAACAGGTGCTGTTCCATTTCAGATCAGCTGGAAAAGAGCATTTGAGAAGTATGGGGTGGTGGGGGTGGGGAGAGACACCTCAGTGGCCTACGTAAGGGTTTGCGGGATGCTAGCAGATGTGAAAATTGAAACAAACGGAGACAATTCTGGGAAATTTCATTCCTAGTTCTGGCCGTCCTGTATTAAGCCAAATTCCTCAGGGGTAACCATGCATGTAGACTTTTTTAAAAAAAAACATTTTCACTTCAAAACACTAACGGGTGGCACCACACCCATATTTGTGCCATGGCTTCCAGAAAGAACACATGATGAGAAGAACCATGGCTTTCACCATAAACCTGGAGAGAAGCCCTTCCCTAATGGCTGACTTTCTGCCCTGTCATTTTGCAGCAAGAAACCAGTGAGGGGATTGGAAAGGAAGGAAGGAAGGAAAGAAGGAAGGAAGGAAAGAAGGAAGGAAGGAAGGAAGGAAGGAAGGAAGGAAGGAAGGAAGGAAGGAAGGAAGGAAGGGCAAAGGAACAGGTATTTACTAAGCGTTAAGCACTTTACAAATATTAGGGTGGGTTGGGGGGAGAAAAGCAAAACTTGGCCAGTTTTCACTGCTGCTGCCGCCTTTTCTTCTCCCTCCTACTGCTAGCAACTCTGCCCCATTCATGAAGGGTGGGATTTGCAAGGCACAACCTGCTCCTGAAGATGCACATATGGTAAAGCACTTATGATGAGGAAAAAACAGTTTTCCATCTGACCTGATGATAATGCTTATAATGAAGAAAATCCAAAAAATGGATTTTGAGAGGCATTTTAGTGGCTAGAGGAGAACTCCAGGCACTTACGGAAAAGAAGAGTTCATGTGGTAGGCGTTGGGGTGAGTTCTGATGTTCTGGCTAGGTTTACCTTGGGACAGGTGAACCTAAAACACACTAATGCTTCAGAATAGCTCTTTGCTTCCTACATATGCACAGAATGTTAGAGTTGGAAGGTGCTCCAGAGTTCATCTAATCCCATATTTCATTTTTACAGATAACGAAACTGAGGTCCAGAGTGGTAGATGCTTTAACCAAGTTTTCATAATCAGTGGGGACTTAGAACTTTACCCAGGTCTCCTGAGGCTGCCATGCTGTGGTGCCCCTCCCCCCCAATCTCCCCACCATCTTGATAACGCATCAGTATGGCTCACCTTTATTCCTCTTAGAGTCATGCACATGGATATTTCTGCCTCTTAGACCAACTCAAAGGACATAAACTAGATTCTCAGGCTAGAATTTTTAAAAAAATGTTCAAGAGACAAGAATTACACCCCAGAAAAGGAATTTTTGTAAGAGTATAGATGATTCCTTAAGTATGTGGCACACCTGCCCTGAAGGGAACCACTAGAGTGTTGGACACCATCAGGAAAAAAGCATCAGGAACCAAAGAGAATTGTGTAGAACCCTTTGTGTGGCAGTCTGTAGGGCAGTGGTTCTCAACCTTCCTAATGCTGTGACCCTTTAATACTCGTATGTGGGTGTGTCTGCATGTGGGTGGACCCGCCTGGAGATGAATAGAGGCGGTGTCTTGGTTCCTAAGACCCTTGGAAATAAGTGTTTTCTGATGGTCTTAGGCGACCCCTGTGAAAGAGTTTTTAGACCCCTAAAGGAGTCATGACCCACAGGTTGAGAACCACTCAACTCTAGGGGAAATAAAGTATTATAGAGAACTGTCCTTGCTATCAGTAAGCTTTGAATCAAGTTAGGAGATATAAAGTATATACACACAGAAAGATAAATAATAGTGCAAACCAGTGTTAGTTAAGTGCCATGAGAGTGTGCGTGGAAAGGAAGATGGCTTTGATCTAGCTATCTGGAGAAGGTACTATAGAACAGGTGGAACCTGACCTGTATTTGGAAGGACTGATACAATTTGGGTAGGTGGAAGGGAACAAGGAAGATATTCTGGGTTTGTGGAATGGCAGGTGGGGTGAGGGAGAGTATTGTGAGTAGAGTTAGAAACTTTCAAGGAATGTGTGGGGAATGTGTAGACTGGTAAGTATGGAATAGAATGTTAAAGATAGTATTGTAGACTGGGAAAGATTGGGGGAGGCCTTGAATGCCAGACTAAGAAGCCTGAAATTCATTTATAGGCAAAGGAAAGGCATAAAGGATATTAAGATTAAAAACTGCAAGAGGTATTAGAGTTCATCTAATCCAAACTCAATTTCACAGAATGGAGAAGTAATTTGCGTAAGAAGTAGCAAAAGCTGGGGTTTGAACCCAAGTGCTCTGACTTCAAATCCAGTGCTTTACATAACGCCAAGTATACAATTATGCCATATTTTGGACCAGAAGAATTACAAGACACAAGGGATGTTTTAGAAAGATTACTCTGGCAGCTGTGTGTGCAAAAGCTGGGAAGAAACTGGAGGCAATGAAATCAATGAGAGAACTGGTATAATACAGGCAAGCCAGGGCAGCTAGGGGGCGAAGTGGATAGAAGACAGGTCCTGGAGACAGGAGGACATGAGTTCAAATCTGGCCTCAGACACTTATTAACTGTGTGACCCTGGGCAAGTCACTTCACCCCAATTGCCTCTCAATAATGATGATGATGATGATGATGATGATGATGATGATGATGATGATGATGATGATAAAAGTGAGCCAGTAAGAGCCTGTGTTGTTATTGACAGTGGGAAGAGGAAGGAAAGGATGTTCAACAAGCAAGAACTGTTAAGATTTAGAGATTGGTAAGCTATCAGGCCAACTTAGAGAGAGTAGATAAAGGTGACTGAGGTTTGGAGCCTGAATGACTGAGAATGATGGGAACAGAAAAGGAGAAGTTAGGGGAAGAGTTGATTTTGGAGGAAAGACAATGAATTAGTTCTACCTTATTTACCCTCCTAATTAATTTACTATCTTTTTATCTCTCCTCAAACCTCCCATGGTTCCCCCTCTCCCCAGCTGCTTAGCAGAGATCTTGGCCTCATTTCACTGACAAAACTCCAAAACAAACAAACAAAACACCTGAGGCCACTCCCCGAGAGCTCCTTCTTCTCGGTTCCTCTTCATCTCCTATCTCCCTGATGTCTCCTGCCTCTCTCTCCTCCTTCACTCCTGTCTCAGACGAAGAGCTGACCCTTCTCCTTGGCAAGGCAGGTCCCTCCACGTGCATGAGTGATCTCATTCCACTCTCTTCTTCAGTGCATTTCCTTCTCTATATTCCCCACTCTTTCACTAATCTCTAATCTCTCGCAGGCTGCTTCTCTGCCACTGACAGACTCACACCTCCCTTATACTTGAAGAACTCTTACTTCATCCATCCTTGACTGCTACTCTCCCATATACTCTCCTTCCTTTAATGGCAAAACTCCCTGTATAGGCCAGCTACAACCCAAATTTCCTTTCTTCTCACTCTCTTCTTAACTCACTGCAGTGTGGCTTCCAACCTCTTCATTTAATTCAAACAGTCCTCTCCCAAGTTATCAATGATCTTTATCTGTTTCTGTCTGCCTCTGACTCTCTCTTTCTCTAGTCCCTTCTCTCTCCCTTTCCCTTCTTTCCCCTCCTCCTCCCTCTTATCTCTTCCTGTCCCCCTCTCTCTGCCCCCTTCTGCATAATCTTCTCTTTCCCTCCCCCCTTCACCCTTTTCTCTTTCTACACGGTGTCCCTAAAGTATGGACACACAGGAAATCTCATTAACTATGCATATTTTCAAGAAATGAAATGAACATAAACTTTAGCCATGATAACTTCATATGGAATAAAAGCTTTCATTAGCTACTGGGGACTATTTTCCCATGTTAATCAGATTAATTTAATTAATGAGATTTTCTATGTGTCTCCTATGTCTTCCTATGAAATCTCATTTATGCTAATTTAATAAAATGTTGAAATTTTCATTCTTTTCATTTCTTGAAAATATGCATAGTTAATGAGATTTCATATATGTCCATACTTTAGGGACACCCTTTAGAGTGACCTCTTTATCAGTCAATCCTAGGCATCAAAATTTGAATGGTCCTAAATTCCTAAAATATTATCATTGTCTTTACACTGAGATACAAAGCCACAACAGGGTGGTTTTCTTTTAAAACTTAGTATTAAATGTCTTCTCTCACTTTAGTTTTACATTATCCTGTGGTGGTGGGGAGGTGGATTAAAATAAATTATATGAAACCTGGACATCTTCCATGATTAGCCAGGCTCAGTAAAAGTTGGTGGCTTTCTTCCTACTTCTGTATAGACAGATCCAGGTTCTGGAAAGCTGGGATCAAGTTATGGCTGTCTTCAAAAGTTTGCAATAAAAAAGGGTAGGGAATTTCACCATGTTTTGAAATGTTCTCCATTTGAGGAGACTGTGGTTGTCTTTTTGAGGAGGGTCATGACAAGACAGGATATCCCCTCCATTTCTAGCTATGGAAATTGAGAGTTCACAGCCAATGGGTGTAAGAGTAAACTGCTCAGCTCATATGGGATTTACAATGAAGTTTCTTCCAGAAGTGGGCAACTCAGTCTTCTTTTCCCTTTGGCAAAGAAATAGTTTTTAAAAAGCACTTCGTATGCTTTTTTTCTATCCCTCTGGTGGGTAGTCTCAGAGAAAGGAGTCATTGGTGTGGCTGCTTTCAAGGCTACAAGTGGAGAACTGGACCAGAGAATTGGACGAAGGCTGCTGCTACCACCAGGACACAGAAAATCTGATGTGACTGGAACCATTATATCAAAATGAGGAAGAACCTACCCCATGTGGCCTTGACAAAGCCTTTTTGCAATAGTGAAGTGCATAGTGGGACAATTCCACTTAAAACACCTCCCAGGAACATACATTACTGCTCTTGTCTGCTAATGTCCTGGACGTGATGAAATGCTCCCCTCCTCCCCCGACAATGATCTCAGGCAGAGCTCTCCAGGATACAGACAGACAATGGCTGGTGGTGGTAGATGAGCTTCAAGAAACAGAAAAAATGACAAACAGAGCCAGAGGACAAAGCTCCCCGGGTCTGCAGATTCATCTCTAAATAGTCTAGTTTGGAAAATGTCTGAGAGATTTTCTCTGAATGATGATAGGGGAAAGAGCCAAGAGAAAATGAGACAGAATGTATGTAATGGCAGTCACATTGGCATGCCCAGGTGGCTACTAGCACAGGTTCTTAGATCTGCTTTACTAGGAAAGATACCTGTTCAAGGGGTCAACAAGCTTTTAAAATTACATTCATTAATACTTCAGGGGACAAGTCAGTACTCTGAATGTCAGACAAAATACAGAGAAAATGCAAGCAAAGAAATAAACACCAACAGACAGGGCTCCAACTGCCTGAATCAACTATACACTTTACATACATACCTAGACTGAGAGAGCCTTTACATCTGAGCAGTTGGGGAGCTCTGAACATAGGGCCACTCAGAATGGTAATCATAAGATCCTTCTCATAAGTGAGCCCCCAAAGCAAAATACCAGCTCAGAGTATATATATACTTCTCAGAGCCAGAAGGCATCACAACTGTCCTTACTCAGTGCTTTAATTAGAAATTAGCAAAAGGTATGAAAGCCTTCCTAGAAACAAGCCTCCCTTAATGGACTCCAGGTGAGGCCTATTAATGTTCAGGGAAGATCTTAAATCCCATTAACATTTCAGTGTAGCACCCAGAAAAAAGAAAACAAAAATCTCAAAGACTACTTTCTCCTGTGGAGAAGCAGTGACGTACATATTTGGTCTGGGCATGGTCTGGTCAAGAGTTCCCAAAAGAAAAACAGCACAAAACCAAGTAGATGTCAAGCACTGCCAGTCTCACTACAGATATGGAAGATACTCTGAATACAGACAAGGAAGAGAGTCATGGGAGATCTGTGACCATGCAGAAGGCAGAAGTTATCCTTATGCCAGTCAGGGGGCACATCATATGGGTTAAGGGCCAGCATCCTTTCCATCCTCCACTTTCTCCATGGTACGGTGGGCTGGTTGAGGCCATGTTAGTACCAGTTCTTGGAACACTGGATGTCCAATCTATTGCCAAGTCCTGTTGACTCTATCTTTAAAGCACCATCTTTTGTGTGTGCTCCCCTCACTCCTTTGATGCTGCCACACTGCCTGGTGCAGGCTCTCTCCATCTCATGCCTGAACTACTTTAATGGCTTTCTGATTGTGCTCTCCACCTTATCTCTCCTCACTTCAATCCATCCTTCATTTGGCTATCAAAGTGAAAAGTCATAGGTCTGTCCATGTTGCTCCTCTACTTGATAAACTCCACTGGCTCCTCATTAACTCCAGACTCAGGTATAAAACCCTCTCTTTGGCTTTTCAAGTCCTTCATAAGCTGGCCTCTTCTCGTCTAGTCTTCTTACCTTTCCTTCCCTCCCATATGTTCTACGCTATGGAGACACTGGCTTTCTTGGGGTACTTCAAATGTGCTTTTACAGGCCGTCCCCCAGTGCCTGACATTCTCTGCCTTGGCCTCTGCCTCCCAGTTTCCTTGGCTTCCCTTGAGTCTCACCTGAGAGTCCACCTTCTGAAGGAAACTTTTCTCAGTGCCCCTTAATCCTAGTGTCTTTCTTCTATGACTGCCGCCAGTTTATTTCGTGCATCTCTTGAGTGTGCAGACTTATTTACATTCTGTCTTACCCATTACATTGTGAGGTATTTGGAGGCAAGGACAGTTTATGTCCTTTTTTTTTTGCATCTCTACTACACAGCACCTTAACACTTACTGTTGAGTCGTTTTAGTCATGTCCAACTCTCCGTGACCCCTTTTGGGGTTTTCTTGGCAAGAGTACTGGAGCAGCTTGCCATTTGCTTCTCTAGCCCATTTTACAGACAGTAAACTCAGGCAGACAGGGTTAAGCAACTTACCCAGGGTCACACAGCTAGTAAGTGTCTGAGGCTGGATTTGAACTTGTGAAGATGAATATTCCAGAGCCCTATCTACCGTGCCACTGAGCTGCCCATGCCTTAACATAGCAGGTGCTGACCTGAACTGACTGAAGTGGGGCTTTAGATGATAACAATCCATCTAAACACAAATGTCTACCAAGAAGCTGACAGTGTAGGACCCAGCTCAGCAGAGAGGTTAAAGACTAAAGTCTAGATCCGGGTATCATGTGCACCTATGCATTCATATGAGCAGCCACTGATATGAGAGAAGCTGAGACCTTCAAGAAAGAGCAGGGAGGTGGAATAGCCAAAGGGCAACGAGTGAACTTTAAGGAAAGAAAACTCATATAGGAAAACATCCGCATCTGGGCTACTCTGCGTCCTTCTGGCTGCCACATCTCAGGAAGGCACAGTGCAGAGGGCAGAGTCCAAAGAAGGGTAACTTGAGTGACAATGATGTGGGGGAGATTGGTATGGCAGAAAAATAGAGACTGGAGGCCTAGGTTCTAATGCACTAACAAGCTATGGAACTTAGGTTCAATCACTTAATCTTTCTGGGTTTTATTCTTTTCTTTGCATTTTGGATGAGCTGGGAAGAGGGGGAAGAAGCAAAGAGAAGCAGGCCTACAGTTTCACTGGCAAAGGAAATTCTACTCACCAAAGTAGAGTAGCACCTGTTTTGCCATATATGGCTTTTGAGAGTTCCATGGGGCACTGAAAAGATAGGTTACTGGCCCAGGGTCATTCAGCTCAACGTAAAACTTGAATTCAGGTCTTCTTGACTCTGGAACCAGTTCTCCATCCACTCTACTATGGCTTCCCCTTAATTTATTTTTTTCTAGTCAAAGAGGATTGGATGACATGGTCTCTAAATTCCTCTCCAGCTCTTAATTGATTATGTAATTATTTAGTATGAGACTGGACTAAAAAAAATTAGTCTGAAGAAATGAATGTTGAAATGGGATGTGATAAAAATCTTTGAAAGTATGAAGGGTATCTATATATAGTGAACATGACCTTGTCCGCCTAATCCTAAAATGCTAAAACGAAGAGTCACCATTGAAACCTGAGGAAGATAGTTTTAGGTCAAATAACAGGCATCTGACCTTACATAATGTTTAACAGATCTATGGGAATTAAAATATAAGTGAATTAATAAGAAGTCACACGATCATTCCCAGTAGGTTACTAAAAGAAGCACAGAGATGTTTCACATCTAACCCGATCCCTCGGAAGCTGATTTTCTGATAAGAGCTCCACCCAAGCCCCATTCTGATGTTTCACTGTGGTTTTGGGGTGACCCTAGGTTCTCAAACACCTGGTGAGCTTAACCAGATTTCATGTATGAGCTCAGGGATGTACTGTATGCTTCGACTATACCCTGACTATACGCCAGCTTAGTTCACAAAGCCTCAGCCCTGGGTTGGCTGGAGGGTAATGAAATTTTTCCCTACCACAGCAGCTGAAAGACCACCTACCAAGCTGCAGAGGGGCTGTAATTTGCACTCGTGGAGGGAATACCCACAATGATGAAACCTTAGATCCTCAAAGTATTGAAGTAAGTCATGGAGGGAAACTTTGGTGTCTAACAAAATGGGGGGTAGGGGAGTAGAGATAGGTTAGTGTGGAGGGAAGGGTACATAGAAATCCTCAGTGGAGGGCTGTATCCCTGACTGCAGGATTTAAAGGAAGTGAGGTCAGAGTCTCAAACATAGAATCCTTTGAATGTGAAAGAGTGTGTGTGTGTGTGTGTGTGTGTGTGTGTGTGTGTGTGTGGCACAAGAAGGAGCCTGGTCAATGAATTGCTTGCCAGTATGAGAGAAAGAATATCTAGGTCTTTCTTTAAATTGTGAAAGCCCTCTTTTGCTGAGGATAAAGCATTAATTGAGAGGAAATAAAGGGCCTTCTTTAAGGCATTAAATGGTACCTGGCAGCTGGGTACTGGGAAGGAAGCTTTTTCTTTTTTCCTAACTGAACTGTTCCCTTTCATAGAGTTTTTACTTACTAGAGCTTCCAACTCAACGGGCTGGTACCCAAAACATCACAGTGATTCACCATCAAATGCTTCCCTTCACCAGAATAACATTTTTTAAATAATGGGGTTAAATTAGCTTGTCAGTTCTGTGATTTCCTTTTAATGTCAGAGAGAGAACTTCGATTAGAGCAGTCAGAAGCTCATAGGGGCTTTTCCAAAAGAAATATTTGCAGCTTGGAAGTGCTTTCTGTCCACATCCCAGCCTTCCTTGAGCAGCAGATAATTACTAGGTTGTTAAAGCCACATGAGCAACTGCTGAAATTGGGACTGGGCAGACCCAGAGAGTGACCAAGGCAGCCCCTGATGCAAGAACTCTGAAAGGAGCAGAAACATCTTGTATTTCCACCAGCCGCCCAACCTCCCGGCTGAACATAAGGAGCAAGGTCCAAGTTCCCACAGAAGCAGTCTTGGGCCTCATTCCTGGCTGCTCCCAAAAAAAAGACCTGAGATGGCTGAGAACAGCTGCCTTCATCTCTGCTTCTGATTGTGGCACTATTTTAATCTCAGCCTGAAATTCCCCCTCCCACAGGCTCGAATAGTCACACTTCTATAAAAATGGGCACCCTTATCCAAGGATGGTCAGTGGCTTTTGCATAGGGATAATTCCATCAGCAGTCAGAGGACCTGGGTTCAAATTCTGCCTCTGCTACTGGTTACCCGTGTGACCTTGGGTAAGTCACTTAAAAATCACATCGAACCTCAGCTTCCTTCTCTGTAAAAAGAGTTGGACTAAGTGTTCTCAAAGGTCCTTCTAATTCTAAATGCTAGTTCTTCTTGTACTGGTTTTCTGTTTTTTGGAACCAGATAGTTGATTTCATGAGGGGTGTAGGGGAAGGAGACACCTAAGGTGGGGACTCTTTTAGCAATTTGCTTCTAACTCCTCATCTTGAGTACCGAGAGGTCAAAGGATTCACTATGGTCACATATCTAGTATATGCCTGAAACAGGACTTGAACTCAGGTCTTTCTGACTCCAGGGTTGGCCCTCTATCCATTACCCTAATCTATCTCTCTTATATTGATAGAGTAATTAAATAGAATTAGAGACAATTAACCCAGCAGGACCTCCAGCAAGAATAAGCAATACCCAAGATACCACTGATTGGCCAAAGGACTCTTTATGCTATACAGAATGATTGTTCCTATGGAGAGTTACCCTTTGGTCCATCCCCAGTGCTTAGCACAATATTTACACATAGCAGCTTCTTTATTCATGCTTCTGAATGAATGAATTCTGATACTCCAAATGCTTAGCCCCCAAAGAAGATTCTTAACCCCAAAGTCCTTGGCACCACCAAAGTGGATCGCGTAAGAAACTGAAAGATCTGTCAGCAGAAATGACATTAGAGAAAAACAGTTCAAGGTCATGACCAACCATGATTCTAGAAGACGGGTAATGGAATTAGCGCTACCCCCTGCTGACAGAGACTACGGACTCAAGATGGAGAATGAGCCGGCAAGGAGGGGATTTGTTTTCTTGTTACAAGAGTTTTGGTTTTGTTTCCTTTTTTTAAAAAATGAGAGTGGGAGCGAGAGAAAATAAAAATTTGTTAATTGAAATAAAATAAAATGAAAAGCATGTGTTAACCATCTATCTGTTTTGTCTCTGTACCATAAGGACCATGAGACCTTTCTATCTGATTTGCACTTGAAACCGACGTTTTCTGTCTCCTCCTTAAAATGTGATCCCCTTGTGAGAAAAGATGTCTTGCAATTCTATTTGTATCCCCAGTGAATAGTAAGTGCCTCTTAACTAATTCATGTATGTCATGATATGGGGTTGAACAAATGTCTCTTTTCACCCCAAAGAAGCTCAGAAAGTGAGGTTCTGCAGGATGCCCAAAGATATGGAGATAGAAGGCAACAAACTGGCTCTGAGAATTAGGAATTTCTATTTCCAGATATAACTAGTCTAGAGTCCAGTGAAAGAGTCTGGGTGTGTTTCATTCCGACTCAGGGTGAATTCTTTATTCCTGCTGGTTCATTCCTCCTTCCTGTTCCTACCACCCACTCATTGATCACCCCACCCCACTCCACCACAAAGAGCTTAGAAACCTTAGCTTATGAATCAGTGGGGTTGCTCATTACAAAAAAAACCCCAGAGGTGAAGAGGGCAGCAGGGAACCCCAGCTGAGTCCAGGGAAGCCAGCACCAAGGGGGCATCCATTGAACACATGTAGTCAGTGAGACCAAGAATGGGTACAGGAGGAAAACTGAGGGCTGAATCCAACTCCTTCTCTGCCCATCCAGAGAAAAGGGCTTAAGGAGCATTCCTGAAGATTGTGGAGAGAGAAACACCACAAGGTGGGCTTGCAACTGCTGTCTTCAGCTCTGTTATAGAGAAAAAAAAATAATTCCTCTAACGTGATCTCTCATCTGAACCCAATGTAAAATTGAATAGCAATTTCTACGTTTGTATTTTTCCTATCTAGAAAATAATGTATTAATGCTTAATTCTTCTCTGAAAAGCATTTTTTAAAAGTGATCCGATTTCCATGGAATGCAGAAGAAATGGAGATGCCAGAAGGGTCTGGACTGGTTTTGCGTGGCTTATAACAGAGCTCAGGAAGATCAAAAGTAATCTCTTGACACTGCAGATCACACAAGGAAAGGTACAACCACAGGCAGAAATGGAAGCTATAATTACCCACATGGGGGAATCCCTTTAAATCTTCCCATTTGATGAGGCATTTGCCTGAGGCTATAAGTCTTCATTATTGCTAGGTTCACATCTCTGTTACTCTTAACCTAGCCTAGCCCTCCACTGTCCAGCTACTTCCCACCCTTGATCCTATCAAAATATCCATACCTCAATCTGTTACCCTTAAACTAGCCTAGTCCTCCATTGTCATCATCTCCTGGTAGCCTTCAGCTACTTCCTACCTTTTAATGCCATTCCTGAGATCTGACCTCAGTTCCTCAAGATCCTCCTTAGACTCCTCCTCAAGACCCTCCCCAAACCCTTCCTCTAGACCACCCCTAGATCCCTCCCACACTCTTTCTGTATATAAGATCCATCTTGCCTCCATGAAGGTGCTGAGATTCAATCAAGCTCAGATTCAGTCTCTGTCAGATTGCTCTGGCCCACTTGTCAACACAAGCAGCACAAATACTTAGGGTCATAACCACCTCAAATACCTATAAAATATGACTCTAAACAACCCACAAAAGTACAGAGAAATAAAACTTCCACTGAAGGCAGCCCAGCAGGCAGGATGGGAAGGGCTCACTGCAGCATGCTGGGAGCCAAAAGAGTTGGGTCTGAAACTGCCACTTTAGCCTAAGGGAAGCCAGGACAAACTGTGGATGGAGCTTTCAGGAGAGTAGATTGCCGGCAGCTATGGTGGCTTCCAGAATTATCAACCCATAAGAATCAAAGACAAAGCAAAAGGTCAGTGGAACTCAGCTAAATTTGGGGGAGAGAAGTGGGTCTGGCTGCCAGTCCCCAGTGCAAGAAAGCAGTAGAAGCAGAGACCCTACAGCCACCTCCATGTGGATGCCTCAGAGTTTGTGGCCTGCAGATTGCAAGGGGGCCAAGCGACCATTCAGAGGCTAAGTGCTCTTGTCTTGAGCTGCTTGGATTGTGATTGTGGTCTTGGGTGGTGGTCCTGAGGTGCATGACCAGTGAGTGAGCCAAAGTGGGTTGGGGCTGCAGAGATGGTGGCCTCCTAATAGCTCCAGCAGCTGCAGAAACCCCAGAGATTTGGGACAGAGCTTTCCCCTCTGAAAGCAGAGCTCTACTGAGCCCCAAAGTCAAGTAACTGACTGGTAACATGAACAGGCAAAGCAAGAAAAGAAAGCTAAGCAATCCAGCTTTAGATTCCTTTTTTGGGGGACAAAAAGGATCAAAGCACGGAACAGGAAGAAGACAACACAGTCAGAACTCCCACACCGAAAGCTTCCAAGAAAAATGTAGACTGGTTACAAGCCATAGATCAGCTTAAGAAGGATTTTGAAAACCAAATAAGAGAAATGAAGGAAAAATTAGGAAGAGAAATGAGAATGATGCAAGAAAATCATGAAAAGAGGATCAACAAGCTGACTGAAGGAAATAACACATTAAAAATAGATGAACTTAAATGGCAAAAGAGGCCCAAAAAGCCAGTGAGATCTTAGAAGAATGCCTTAAAAAGTTGAATTTGACAGATGGAAAAAAAATCTCAAAAGATCACTGAAGAGAATAATTCCTTCAGAATTAGAGTGGAGCAAATGGAAGCTAATGACTTTATGAGAAAGCAAAATACTATTAAACAGATCCAAACAAATGAAAAAAATAGAAGACAATGTGAAATATCTCATTGAAAAAACCACTGACCTGGAAAATAGATCCAGGAGAGAGAGGAGAGACTACCTGAAAGCCACGATCAGAAAAAGAACCTAGAAATCATGCTTCAAGAAAATTTCAAGGAAAATTGCCCTGATATTTTAGAACCAGAAGGCAAAATAGAACTTGAAAGAATTCACCGATCACCTTTTGAAAAAGATCGCCAAAAGAAAACTCCTAGGAATGTTATAGCCAGATTCCAGAGTTCCCAGATCAAGAAGCAAATATTATAAGCTGCCAAGAAGAAACAATTTGAATACTGTGGAAATACAATCAGGATAATCCAGGATCTAGCAGCTTCTACATTAAGGGATCGAAGGCCCTGGAATATATTACGGAGATCAAGGGAGCTAGGGTTAAAACCAAGGATCACCTACCCAGCAGAATTGAGTATAATGTTTCTGAGGAAAATATGGTCATTCAATGAGGTGGAGAACTTCCAAGCATTCTTGCTGAAAAAAACAGA
The DNA here is from genome assembly GCA_028646575.1 of Pseudocheirus occidentalis. NCBI lineage: Eukaryota > Metazoa > Chordata > Mammalia > Diprotodontia > Pseudocheiridae > Pseudocheirus > Pseudocheirus occidentalis. The sequence continues at coordinate 360,081,068 of CM053594.1, read as the reverse complement.
ACTGAATAGAAAATATGACATTAAAATACAAGAAGCATGAGAAGGTAAACATGGAAAAGAAATCACAAGGAACTTATCAAAGTTGAACTATTTACATGCCAACATGAAAAAATGATAATAGTAACTTTTCTCAGTTTGAGGATAGGTGAAGGGAATATAAATGTATGTGTGTGTATACACATACACATATGTCTATATAGGAGGGTACATATGCATATGAATACATATCTGAGTGTGTCTGTATATATATATATATATATATATATATATATATATATATGTGTGTGTGTGTACATAGACAGAGGGTACAGGATCAATTGAATAGGAAGGGATGATATATTAAAAGGTGAAATTGAGAGGTGGAAGAGGAATAGAATGAGAGGAGACAGGGAGAGACAGAATGAGGTTAATCATATCATTTAGAAGAGGCAAAGGATAACTGCTACAATGGAGGGGAAGAACAGGAAGGCAAAAAGGAATGGGTCAAGCTTACCTTCATTGAATTTGGCTTAGGGAAGGAATGACATATACTCCAAATTGGGTATCTTGGCCTACAGGAGAGTAGGGGAATGGGGATGAGAGGGGGAATGATGGAGGGGAGGGCAGAGTGGGCAGGGAGGGTTGTTAGAATCACACACTTCTGTAAAGGGACAGGGACAAAGTCGAGAATAGAACAAGTGGGGAGCGGAATAGGAAGGAGGAAAATATAGTCAGTCTTTCACAATATGTTCATTGTGGAGATGTTCTGCATAACTACATATGTAAAACCTGTATTGAATTGCTTGTCTTTCCAGTGGGGATGGTTGACAAGTGAGGAAGGGAAAGAATCTAGAATTTAAAGTACTATAATCAAATGTTAACAATATGTGTGTGTGTATTATTTTTATTAATTACATGCAACTGGGAATTAAGATATACAGGCACTGGGGTAAGGAGATCCCTCTTGCCCTACCGGAAAGTCAGAAAGGTGATGGGGGAAGACATAAGAGAGAGCAGCCTGGGGAAAGGGGTAAACAGTGGGGTCACTGTTTTTGGGTGGTGGGTAGGGGAAAGATGAGGAGAAAATTTGTAACTCAAAATCTTGTAGAAATGAATGATGTAAACTAAAAATTAACAAAAGTTAATTTTAAAAAAAAGAAAAAAGTCTACCCATTATGGTGAATCTTTAATAAACTTTGTTTTACTTTGGTTGAGAGAAAACTTGAGTCGAATTCATTTGGAAGGACCCAGTGTGTTGGTATTTTGGGGTCTTGAGCACCCTTAAACCCCAAACCTTAACACTTTCAAAGAAAGAGTTTGGAAACCCCATTGGAGGAAAACCAAAATGTATGTTTCCTTCCCAGAAAGGCACTCATGATGGAGCACCTATGCCTGTGATACATGAGAGCAACAGTGGCTTTGAAGGCAGAAAAGGGGAATACACAGATTCACATGATTACCTGTCTTGAATTCTTTCTACAGAGGTTCCACAACATCCCTCCCATAAAAATCTCACCTACCTCTGAACTCTTACTGTCCCTGTTAGTTAGCGTACGTCATTTTTGCATTCCCTACAATGCATGGGTCCAGTGCATGACTATAACAGGTTCTCAGGAAATGAGAAATGAGTTCTAACTTATCATTCACAGATTTTAAAAAAAACTAGCACAAGTTAATTAATAAAAAGAGAGCTAAAGGTTAGATGATGAGAGATAAGAAGAGATGAAAAGAAATCTCTTCACTCTGCACTTTGCCAAGGAGAAGCCAAGACTGGTAACCATAGGTGAAGAACTTGGATTGGTTCTCACGCCATCACCAGGGAATCAGCTGACAAACACCATTACTGAGAAACTTAAGGAATGCTGTAAGTTTGTTCTAAGAATGCAAATTGGCAAAAACAAAAAATGAATCCAAATTCCAAATGGCATTTCAAAGGCATTGTTAAAAACAATAAAGTCTTTTGCTAATAACCACTGAATCAGTAACAACCCACCATCAGACTTAATCCTATAATCTCATCAGGTATGCCTGGGATATTGAGTTACTTTCTGCATTCACAGCCTGTCTGTGGTGGGCATCTGACATATTACTGACATATCAGAGCCACATTAAGCTGACACACTCCAGAGTCAACTAATGTGGCATCATGGTGACCTATCCATTTCACATAGTTTAATGCTGAGCTAAAATCACTGATTTTACAGCCAAGGTAGGTGACTAAGATTTAATAAAATTAAAATGAGAACAAAATGAGATTATTGGGAAGGCCAGTTAAGCCTTTTTGTACTGGTCATACTTTGTTTTACCAAATCTTTGTAACGCAGAACGCTGCATTACTCTGTTTCCTTCTGATCCTGACTATGCAAACCAAAACACAAAGATAGTGAGAGCATATGAATGTACAGATATGGATGGCCACCACATGGGGAAAACGGTGCCATGAACTTGAATTTCCAGTTAGCATACAGTAAAGCTGTTCTAGTAGAATGTCCTTGAAGACAGGACTCCTACTTCCCTTAAACCTCCAGCCTAACACAGCAGGCATTTGATTCATGCCTGTTGATTGACTGATGCTTTTGAATATCATCTCCTGAATATGTATGGAAAGCCTGGTACCATATCAAATGCTTGAGAGTGTGGTGACCACAAAGAACACATCATTCCAAGTCTTATAGAGCTCAGAATATCTTCAATACATAGATCATGTAGGGGATACAAAGTGATAGCCGTGGTCCCTGCCCTTGAGTAGCTTACAGTCTAACTGGAAGATCTGAAAAAGATAGTTAGTGCTTAGCACATAACAACCATTTAATAAATATTGATTGATTGATTATATAAGGATGAGCAAATAAACTGTATGATAACTATCAAATGAATAAGAGAGACAAGAAGTGCTGTAGGGATTCAGAGGTAACTGTGCACTTGTAAGACCAGAAAGGCAGTGTGGTCTAGTGACCAGAGAGCCTGCTTTAAAGGTAGGAAGACCCTGGTGAAATTCCAACACATGAAGGCTGTGGGATCCTGGGAAAATCACTTCATCTTTCAATGCTCTAGCAACTAAGACCATAAGCTGAAGAATAGGTGCAGATTTGAAAGCATCCACAGTGGGAGTTTCCTATAGGTCTTCCCCCCCAACCAAAAAAAAATTATGACGGGGTGGAGGGGGGAGGTAGGCAGTGGGGAACAGTGGAAAGAAGTCTCAAGTCCAGCAACTGACATAAAACAGCTGAGTATTTAAACTCTGAGTGCCCCTAGTGATCTCAGACAGCTCTAGCGGGGTCAGGGATGTTTATTCCATCAACTATAGCCCCAAATTACATCTCCTTTAACTGAGTGAATGGACTACTAGGCATATCCCCAAGGAAGTCAAAAACAGAGGGAAAAGACCTATATGTAGAGATTATTTATTGTTGTCCTTTTATTTCTGTAACACAGAACTTGAAACAAAGTGGGTACTCAACCAAGGAGGAATGGCTGAATAAATTATAGTATATATATTCTTAAGTGTCTTTCCTCTCTTTCCTTCTGTCTGATGTCTGTCTGTCTACCCATAGATCCATGTATCTATATGTCATACCTGCCATATCTATCTATCCATCCATGTATCTGTCATATCTATCTGTCTATCTGTCTGTCTATCTATCTATCTATCCATCCATTTATCTATCTACCTATTGATCTATCTACCTATCTATCTGTCTGTCTATCTATCTATCTATCTATCTATCTATCTGTCTGTCTGTCTGTCTTTCTGTCTATCTATCATCTATCTATCTATCTATCTATCTATCTATCTATCTATCTATCTATCTAATCCATCCATCCATCCATCCATCTATCCATCCATCCACCTACCTATCCATCCATTCATCTATCTACCTATCGATCTGTCTATCTATCTACCTATCTGTCTGTCTATCATCCATCTATCATTTATCTATCATTTATCTATCTATCTATCTATCTATCTATCTATCTATCTATCTATCTATCTATCTATCTACCTACCTGTCTCTATGTCTTTCTCTCTCTGTCACTCTCTCTCCCCTCTCTCTGTCTTTCTCTTTCTCTCTCTCTTTCCTTCTCTCTCTCTGTCTCTCTGTCTCTGTCTCTCTGTCTCTGTCTCTCTCACCTTGGATTATGCTTCACATCTATAATGGGTATCTTGAGAAAGGGCCTGTCATTCAATTGCCCTGTGGCTCTATTCACTATTCCTGTGATTCACCAGACAAAAGCTCCCTTCTTTCTTATCACCACCCTCTTATATATGTTATCAGTCATCAGAACATAAGCTCCTTATAGATGAGGACTAGGTGACTTTTGTCTTGGTATGCCCAGGGTCTAGCACTGTATCTGTAAGTATTCAGCAAATAAATTCATTCATTCATTCTTAAACAACTGGCATATGGTGTAAGAAATGGCAAATAGTATGAATTCAGATAAATTAGGGAAGATTTATGTGAACTGAAGGAAGCAGAGTGAATGAGCAGAATCAGAAGACTCATTTACATGACAGCTACAAGGACGTAAAGGAAAGCAGTCTTTAAAGTGTACAGATCTTTGGATCCAAGCCTGATGAGGAATGTGCCTTCTGCCTCTTTGCAGACAGGCCATGTGCTAGAGATGCAGAAGGCATTGATAAAACCTTTAAAAATAATCAGAGGAAAATCAAAGAATTCCAGAAAGGAACAGAAATAAACAAGGCACTTTTGTTACTACTTTGTCAAATTTAATATGTATTTAAAATCCATCTATATGTAACAGAAATTCACTGTATCACATACTGTCCCTTTTTGGGTTCTTTATGTATTGAAATGTTTGCGTTTATTTCAAAGGCTATCATAAAATATATATTCATAAAATTTAGCTTTACATTATATATATAATTATGTAAATTTAGCACTTAATATAGGATATAACATTTTAGACATTCTATGTGAATATATTATTTGTATTCTGTTATACATTTATGAAAATATAAATATATATCCATATATTTGCAGCCAACCTATGCAGTTGGTTTGTTTACTTCTTTAGACAATACTACAAAAAAGACAAGGAAACGTACATTGAGAAGTGTGTGTGTGTGTGTGTGCACATGCATGTGAGCCCATGTACATGAGTATATGTATCTGGAAACAGGGGTTGGGGAAAAAGAAGTTGATTCAACCCCATGGTAGAAAAAGCCCAAGCTAACAGGCTTCAGATCTTCCAGTCTGTGGAGACAGATAAGGTAATGACATTTGAAAAACCGAATAATCCAGCACAGAGATGGCCCTCCACTGTCACTGTTATGCTCTCAATCAGAGCCCTCAGTGTCCAGCCTCTTCCAGTTAATTAATCTTGGTCAGTTGAGTTTCTAAGCATAGTTGGCCCCATTTAAGCGTCTTTCAAATTGTATAACTCTGGGATGCAGCTACAGTAGGAGGACTTTCCTTCCTTTCTCCTGGTGTTATGCCAAGTGAAGTAACAGTTATTATTTGGTAGAGAAAGGTAAGCCATTAGTACCCAGAAGAAACTCAGCTCAGAGACCGGCTACAGAGGCTGTCCCCAGTGAAAGTCAAAAGTTTATAGAGTCCCATGAAATCCTCTCACATTCATGATTTCTATTTTTAAAAGTTGTGTTTTATGTCTTTAGTTTTCAAAGTCCTTTGAAAGCCTCTGGGTAACTCTGAAGGGCCCACTTTTGAGGAGGTGTTGGAGAGCATGGATATGTGTTCTAGGCCTTCGCTCCTGGCTCGAAGGCCCTCAGAGAATGCAATGAGAGGAAGGAAAAGAAATAAATAATAAATCTATCCGAGAGAGGGGAAGCAAAAGGGCACAATAACCTTCTAATTTGTTCCCACACACCTCAGTGACTCCTAAGGTCCCTGGGCTTATGTAATAAGGTCTGCTTTGCTTCTTGGAGGCCTGTGAGCAGACTATCTCTCATGGGCAGGCAGCCCAGGGCAGCCCAGCATGAGCTCAGAGTACATCCTGTCTTGGGTGGAGTGTGAGCCATTTCTTATTCCATTCACACCTCACAACAGAGAGGAGCGAGGCCAAGAACACATTTCGCTTGGAATGCCGGAGCCACAGGCAGCTCCACAGAGCCAGATGTTTCTTGAATGTTGCACGGTAATGATTTAACTCCCAACCTGGCTTACAGCTCCCCATCTGAGCTCCAAGGTGTGCCCGAGTGCACACGTGCACACCCATGTGTGCGCTCTCACACACACACACACACACACACACACACACTCTAACACCCACACACATGCACACACAGTCTCACACATATACACTCTCACACACATACACATATACATTCTCACACACACACATACTCTCTCACATGCACATGCACACGCATACACACACACACACACACACACTCCTTTTTTTCACAGGCCCTAGTGCCACTGTACTTTCTCACTCATCTACCTTTACCCAGGGTACATGTTTCCTTCCTATCTTTACGGCGCAATAAGTTATTCTTCCCATTTTGTTGGTAAGTTAGTTACTAAAATATTGTACTGGACATACGAAATTTCCTTTAGTGACCCCTTACTCCACCTCCCTTTGAATAAATCTCTCTCCCCTGCCCTGAACCTCTCACCTTGTAATGGCCTAATGCTATTTCCTAGCTTGCCAGAGTCCCCACCTTTTGACTCCTGGTATTCCAGAATCATTCTTGCCTTTGCTAGAGGCAGTTAGATAGCACGGTGGATAACTGAAGTCAGAAAGACACGAGTTCAAATCCAGCTTCAGTGGCTTACTAGCTGTGAGACCCTAGGCAAGTCACTTAATCTCTGTATCAGTTTCTTCAACTATAAAATAGGATACCTAGGTATTGTCTCAAGTTATTGCAATGATCAAATGAAGTAATATTTATAAATAGCATAAAACAGCAGCTGACACAGAGTAGGCGCTCCCTCCCTCCCTCCTTACAATCACCTCTGCTCCCTCCTCCTCACTCTTGTGTTCTATCCCCTAAGGTTATATTCTCTGATTTCTAAGTTAGTCCATGTCAATGTTAGTGAATGCTAATGGCATTAATATTCGGCTTCCTGACTCATCTACTACAAAATAGAAACTCCTCAGCCTGGCCTCTAAAACCCTCCACAATTTAGTTCTAATCGACTTTATCTCACATCGCCATTATCTAGCATTATTCCCCATTCATGACATTTACATTTCAGCTAAGCTGTACCCTGGATCTGCTATTCTGTCTCTTATCTCCATCCCTATGAAGCTGCACAAGCTGAACCCCATGCCTGGAATGCCCCTCCTCCAACTTTGCCTTCTCAGAATCCCCCCTCCCTTCAAGGCTCAGTTCAGATAACCACCTCTTCCATAAAGTCTTCCCAGATCTCCCCGGTTACTAATGCTCACTTCCTTCTCAGACTGTCTTATATTTACAAATCTGCATACACGTGTTATTTCCCCTGTAGAGGATAAGCTCTTTGAGGGTAGGTAATATTTCATGTTTGTCTTTCCATTCCTGGCATCTCACACAATGACTGGCAACATTGTAGTTACTTGGTATAACTTAGTTGAATTGAATTCTTCTAAGTAAGAGATACTTGACATGGACTAACTTAGAAATCAGAGAATATAACCTTAGGGGATAGAACACAAGAGTGAGGAGGAGGGAGCAGAGGTGATTATAAGGAGGGAGGGAGGGAGCGCCTACTCTGTGTCAGCTGCTGTTTTATGCTATTTATAAATATTACTTCATTTGATCATTGCAATAACTTGAGACAATACCTAGCAGGAGATACAATTCCTTAAGACCAAGAGATGACACCAGTCCTGGGAATTTCAGGTACCATAGCAGGCTAGTAGGAACCCTCCTTTTAGGACCCCTTCAGTCACTTCACATATGGTACTGATAACAACAGCAGTAATGGTAACAGCCAGCATTTAGGCATAACTTTAAAGTTTGCAGAGCATGGTACAAGTGATCTTATCCCTTCAACCACCCTGGGAGATAGGTGCTATTCATATCCCCATTTACAGAGGGTAATATTATGTGACTTGCCCTCATTCACAAAGCTAATTAGGTGTGCAAAGTCAGATTTAAACTTCGGTTTTCTTGCCTCCAGGTCCATTGCTCTACCCACTGCTCCACCTAGCTGCCTCTCTTGGAGAGGTTGAAAAGGGAAGGAAATATTACAAAAAGACAGGCAGAAATTGCATTATGGAAAATGCTTCTTATATTGAATGAAAAGTAGATGCAAATATTCTGTGAAGCATTTATTGATCTGCCTTTAAAGTCTGGGAAAGAGTGCCTAGGGACTTTTGAAATCTAACATTCCAGCTCAAAAAGCAGGGTGCCACTCCCAGTCACTTTGGCAAATGGTGGGTTTTGTGATTTTTCCACTTGAACTTATTTTCTATTGGACACAAGGCACCCAGACCCACTTCTGATATTCCCTAAGCTACTATTTTAACTAAAAAATATGAATTAGCATTGAATTACCTTTGGATTTTGATCTGGGAAGTATTGACTAATAGGCTTTGCTAAACTCAAGAATAATTCTCTTAAAAGCATCAGTCATACCATGGATTATATCAAATACACTGAAGCTGTGTCTCATGAAGCAACTGTTCTGCTTACTATGTGCCTTTGAGACTAGCTGCTAAGTCAGTGTTGGGGGTACATACCAAAGATCCCACTGGGACAACCCTCTCTTTTCCATCTTGTTGTCCTGGAGAAAGGAGACAATTCTTCCAGTTAATCTTAGACTGGGGAGAGTTCCAGTGGTTCTCTCCTTTCCCACCCAGGCCGCCATGAGGCCACGAGCACATGGCCTTGCTACAGCTTCTGTTCTGTTGAGTCTTTCCCTTCCTGCCTTGGGAGAAGGACTTTGACACAGAGATGATGCTATGGGCTTACATGTTCCGAGAGGCAGGAAGAGCACCAGGGGTCCAGGAACTGGAATCCATACTAGAGTTTGCCAGCAAGGGAGTCTGATAAGGAGTGACCTGTTTTATCCAGCATAGTAGTGGACTGATGGCAGAAAAACAGCCATCAGCAAGCTGGGATTAAAAAGTGAACTTGGTGCAGTGCATGATTTGTGTAGGCGATTTTATGTTTAAGACTACTCTCCCCAGGGACTGTGTTACAGGGAAACTATGTCTCTGGTTCAGAGGGGATATTTGTACTCTAGTCCTTACTATGCTTTCAGTAAATGTTCCTTTTGTAAAAGATGACTAATATTAATTAGTTAAAGAATACTGGGGCCTTAATTTTTGGGTTAATTAATAAGGGAGATATTAATTTTAACTGGACTTGGATATTGGGGAGCACACATCAGAATGGGGGCTCAGCATCAGAAAGATATCCAATTCTGCAGGGGTAACCCTAGGATACTGAGGTGGGAGGGGGAGATGTAGCTAGCCCTCTGGGAAACTGGATTCATAAGAGTGAGATGCGGTTAGGAGAAGGCTACATAGGCTACAAATATCCTTAAGTATACATAGAGACTCTGTCTCAAATGAACATAAGGTAATTTGGGCAGGGAGAACAGCACTAAGGGTAATATGTAAGGAGAAAGATAACTCTGGAAGGAAGGAGGAAGTCTTGGTTCCATGACACAACAGAATGGCCACATCTGCCGCTGGAGGCATTATGCCATCAAGTACTGTCTATAGTCTTCCAGGGTGATCATGTGATCACACCCCTAGCTTAAAAGTCTGTAGACACTGAGTTCACTGAGCTCAGCACTGCTACAAGCACTTTGAACCTCTCAGATCTGCACTGATTGGCCCTGTTCCCAGGGTCAATGATTTATTGTTTCAGCCCCTGGCTCTGATCCAGTCTCTACCCTGGGGCCCATTGCTGCTTGTTCTCCCAAAGCTTTTGCCTTGCCATGTTATGCAGACGTGGTGCTTGCCTCCGGTTCATCTAGACTCTATTCTGACTGTCCTATGGCTGATCTCTTTGAACAATACCCACCATTTTACTTCAGACAAGCCCTGGCTCCTACCTTTCTCCCGACCTCCTCTCTGCTGGTTGGTCCCAAACCTATACCATTAAGCCCTGAGCAGTAATAAGAGTATGGTGGAAAGTGTTGAATTTGGACTCAGAACAGCTGGGTTCAAATCCCAGTTTTAATGACTACCTGTGGCCAAGTTGCTTTATTTATCTGAGCCTTAGGTTCACCATTTATAAAATGAAGGAGATGGATTATTTGATCTCCAAGGTTCCACCCATGTCTAAATCCTAGCGACAGCCAGGTGGCCCAAGGGAGAAAGTGCTGGACTTGGAAGCAGTTACATCTGAATTCAGATACGCCTCAGACACTCAGCAACTATGGGACCTTGGGCAAGTGAGTGAACCTGGCGGCTTTCCTTTCCTCCTCTGTAACACGGGGACCTACCTTCCGGGGAAGTTCTGAGGATAAAATGAGAGAATATGGGCAAATTTAGGATTAGAGTTTACTAATAGTGACTATATGTAAAGTGCTTTGTAACCTTAAAGCGCTAGATGGCTAGGAGGAGGAAGAGGAGGAAGAGGAAAAGGAAGAGGAGCCTATAGCCTCAGCTGGCACTCTGAAAGACTCTTGGCCGTCCCACGTCAGGTGCTGTGTTCTGGTTCCTACTCAGAGATGAACACAGTCCAGATGGATCAAGCTAGACCCTGGAGCACTGGTCACTCAGGCATCATTTATGAATTGCTTATGTTGTGCTAGGCACTGGGGATGGATACAAAGATAAGAGCAGCACAGTCCCTGCACTCAAGAAGCTTACATTCTCCTGGGAAAGACATCATGTTTATGAATAAGTATAGGAAAACTAAATGCAATGTAAGTGCTCCTGGGGCAGGGTTGGGTCAGGAGAGGCTTCAGGGAGTCTGAAGAACACAGGCCTTGGCCACTCTCACCCAGGAGCTGCTCAAAATCAGCAGTACAGTGGGTACTCAATAAAGATCTGATCGATTCAACTAGCAGCTTATGAAACTTGATTTCAAGTTATTATTTTGGATCAGGGTCTGCTGTTTTGAGTAGAAAGACTCTTTCCTCTCTGCTCTTAATTCAACAAATGTTTGTCAAATGCCTTATGCATACAGAATACTGTTCTCCTAAACCAGTCTGCTAAAATACAAACTTTAGGGGTGGCTAGGTGGTACAGTGAATAGAGCACCATCCCTGGAGTCAGGAGGACTTGAGTTCAAATACAGCATCAGACACTTAACACTTACTAGCTGTGTGACCTTGGGCAAAAGTCACTTAACCCCAATTGCCTTGCCTTCCCCTCCTCAAAAAAAAATAAAGACCAAAAAAACATAAACTTTATAAATCTGAAATCTCTTATATTCTTTTAATTGTATTTTATTATGTTATATGATCATGTTATATAGTTATTATAATATTATACATTTGTGATATTATACTCTATTATACTATACTAATTTCACTAAAGGTGGCACAGTGGACAGAGCGCCAGGTCTGGAGTCAGGAAGACTCATCTTTCTGGGTTCAAATCTGGTCCCAGACACTTCCTAGCTGTGTGACCCTAGGCAAGTCCCTTAACCCTGTTTGCCTCAGTTTCCTTAGCTGTAAACGGAGCTAGAGAAGGAAATGCCAAACCATTCCACTACTGTCACTAAGAAAATCCCAAAAGGGATTGTGAAGAGCTGAATATGACCAAAAATGTCTAAAACAGTAACTGTGCACACTGTTCTCTCATAGAATGAAGCAGAATGTTCATTTAGCCTCTTCCAGGCACAAATGAGGAGATGCTACACAGTCTTCTCCAGACACAAAGAGTTTATAAAGGAAAAAACCAAGGGACATGTGTGGTCACTGAGGATATTTCAGATGAAGAAATCACAATGTTCCCTCATTACAGTCTAAAGCAGTTGCATTTGTGGACTCCAGAGACCCAACATAAAGCAGATTGCCTACATCCATTGAAAGCCATTCTGGCATGAGAAATTTCTGCTGGATAAAACAAAACAGATGTGAGAGAGGACCCAGACTTCCAGAAAATATGGATATTCCAGCACCTATCGTTTTTATGTGATTCTAACATGTATCTAAAAGTTTAACTAGCCAGGATAGCTAAAAGCTAGAGACAGTAAATGGGAACATTGAAGTAATTACTGCTGCGGAGGACAAACTTAAAAGTGCATCCACATTTCATTTATGTGTGAATTTCTTCAGTTGGAACAGCTTGCATTTTTCAGTGTAGACAGGTAGACAGAGGACTAGAACTGGAGCCGGCAAGACTCAAGTTCAGATCTTACCTGAGACATTTACTAGTTGTATGACGCTGAACAAGTCACTCAGACTCCCTCAACCTTAGTATTCTAATCTATAAAATGGGGATAATTGGGATGGCTAGGTGGTGCAGTGAATAGAGCCCTGGCCCTCGAGTCAGGTGGATCTGAGTTCAAATCCGGCTAGCTGTGTGACCTTGGGCAAGTCACTTAAGCCCAATTGCCCTCCAAAAAGTAAAAAAAAAGAAAAAAGGGAATAATGACAGCAACCGTCTCCCGGGGTAGTTGTGCAGATCAGATGGCATAATACAGAAAATACTTTGTAATCCATAAGGCATTATATATTTTTTTGTTGTTGTTGTTAGTCATTCATGCCTGACTCTTCAAAATCCTGCATGGGGTTTTCTTGGCAGAGATACTGGAATGGTTTGCCATCTCCTTTCCCAGCTCATTTTACAGATGAGGAACTGAGGCAAACAGGGCTAAGGGACTTGCTCAGGGTCACACAGGTGGGAAGTGTCTGAAGCCAGATTTGAACTCAGGAAGAAGAGTCTTCCTGACTCGAGGTCAGCCTCCCTATTGACTGAGCCACCTGGCTGCCCTTAAATCACTACACAAATACTAGCTATTATTATATCTAGACCTTTTGTGGAAATTAAATACCCACCATTTTTGGTCAGGTGCTGCCTGAAAAATCTAGATTCATATTTATTTCTCCCTCCAAACAGTTCAAAGGAACCAGTCTTTCTCATTATGCAAACCCATACAAGTCTATAATTGCTCTAATAAATGTGTCATTCAAAGACATTTCAGTCCTTTTGTTATTCTGTTGTCCCAGTTGATTTAGGAGCAAACTGCCTTGGAATCAAGAAAGTGCTCAGAAATTAAGACAACCAAGGTTTCAAGCAATTAATAATCAATCAAGTATTTACTGAGTGAACATCTATGTAGATGCTACAGGCAGCCAGCTGGCACCATAGTGCACAGTGTTGAGCTCAGAGCTGGGAAGATTTGAATTCAAACTCAGTCTCAGAAACTTACTGGCTGTGTGACCCTGGGCAAGTCACTTAACTCTGTTTGCTTCAGTTACCTCATCTGCCAAATGAGCTGGAGAAGGAAATGACCACTTCAGTATCTTTGCCAAGAGAAGCCCAAGTGGGGTCATGGAGAGTTGGACACGAATAAACAACAAGACCTATGGAGAGTGCACGCAGCAGAGGCAGCCAGTACCGGGGAGCAGAATGAGGCCATGAAAGAACAATGACTTTGCAGTCAAAGGATCTCAGTTCAAATCCTAACCCAGCTACTTCCCTACCTATGGGACCTTAGGCAAGTCACTTAACTCCCAAGTCTTCAGTTTCTATAAGATTCTCTATATGATTACTGAGTTCTGAATGATTTCTGATCAAATTTAACAGATAAGTAACATCCTGGTTGTCCGTGGGAGATTGCTGCACCAGCAGGATGCACTTATCTGTACAGTGTTGGATAATGTGACTTCTGAATGACCTTCTATCGAACCTTCAGTCATCCCTGCACTAGAATAGGAAGAAGAGGCCACAGTGAGGGTGGGAGTGGGTCAGTATTAGCAACATCTACAACGGAGACCCTGTTCTCTGACTTGTGGCAGCTTCAATATTTACTGTGGGAACTTGTGAAGCAGAACACCTATTAATGTGGCTACCCTGTTAGTAATAAGGAAGTCAACGCAGAGAATGAGGCAAATAGCTCTGTCCAGAGCCCATGGAGCTGAGGACCACAAGGCATCGTTGGGCACCCCAGTATAGGTTCTAGAGGGCAAAATAGGGCTATTGTTACCAGTATGGTGTCCAGGGTCATTCAGCCCTCTGATGCTTTGGGGGTTGAGATAAAGACAGAAATTGAAGATGTGGAGGTGCCAGAAGGTGAAGGCTGGGCTGAGGTCTCCTATCCCTAGGATGTAGCTGCTTAGGGCTATCTAGGCATATTTTCAATGGACAAGGGTGGTACCTATGACATTTGGCCCACTGGCAGAGACAGCTTTGCCTCTCATCTTAAAGAAATACCTAGGCAATGGTCTTTCTTTCCTGTCCCTCTGCTCTCAGCCCACAGGATTGGTAAGGCTCTGTCCATGAACCCCCTGAAATTGCCTCATAACAAATAGAGCTGGAGTCCAGAGTCATCAAAAAGGAGAGTCTTTTGGTGTGTTCAGGTGCAGGGACAATTTTTTTTTAGCAGACTGCCAGCTTTGAGGGTTGGGGTAGGAAGTCAGGAAGGCCTTAGAATGTCAGGTGATTAGTAGAGACCCCTAAAAAGGGAACAAATCAAGAAATGGCTGGAGTTGTTTTTAGGAGTTCATTCACAGCAGCAGTTTGGGGAAGTAAATAGATGATTTCCAAAAGGCATGGAAAGACTTGCGTGAACTGATACAGAATGAAATAAGCAGAATCAAGGGAACAATTTATACTATGAAACTAATATAAAAATGAACAATGTTGAGGGGTTTTATAAACATATGCAGAATGAAGTGAGTAGAACCAGGAGAACAATTTCTATAGAGACAACACAGTAAAAACAAATAATGTTCAAAGCTATAAGAACTGGGATCAATACAATGACCATTCACAAATTCCAGAGGACCATGACAGACAGATTTCTGTCCATTAAAAAAAGAAGCAGTGGGGGTAATTCAGAAGTAGAATATTGCATGTGCTTTCTGAAGAGGTCATGGTATTATTAGTTTAACTTAACTGCTGTATCTTGTTACAAGGGAACTCTCATGAAGGGGGCCTTGTTCCCACGCAATGAGTCTCTTCAGGTACAGATTCTCAGAATGATTGAATTTCTGGGAGCAAAGAAGACATGCTCTCAAGTGAGATTATCTTCAAGGTGCGGTGGTGACCCTCCGATAGTCTTGGACTAAAGACTTTCTTTGTGGAGTGTTGGGTCTCTTGTTGGTAATGGGTTGAACCGGTCCTCAGCTAACAGGAGTGCATGTGATCACCTGGGGGTGGAATGTGAGGACTGCACCTGTTTGCAATAAGCAGGATAATCTCTCCACCTTGGGGGTGATGCACATTGGCTCGAGAGGGCATGGCCAGGGGAGGGGCCCTAAGGGGCCCTGGAGAAAGGACTTAAATACAGGCTACCCGGAGGCAGAGGGAGCTCCAGCCATGCCAGGCTTAGAGAATGTAGCTAGAAGCAAGTCCTGTGTCCTGAGTTTTCTGTGCAGCTGTTTCTCCCAGAGTAAGCGGAGCCGGGGACACCGGAAGCCTGCTTAGGAAGGGTATAGGGGAGACCTATACATCCTGACCCAAAAACCGTAGCAGTGGAGGGGTGAACATGAGTGGGTGTCAGTCCATGCCAGAGAAAAGGTTAAATTACTGGAGAATTACTCTGCAAGCTCTCCTGCACTAGTGTCCTACTTGCCATTTCACCTCCACCCTCTCACTTTGTGACTTCTTGCTCCACCACTTGGGCAGAGCACTTGAAGGGCTCCTCTGGCTCACTAACGTTGCCGGGAATACCTTCTGTTCCTAAATACCCCAGCAGAACATAGACTAAAGTCAACAAATATTTTTGGAGACAATGGATCAAAAGAGTCAACTGTGTTTCCCTCAGTGCTAATATCCTCTCCTCAGGATTGTTACTACTGGCAATAATATCAAATGATAATTCATATTCATATAACAATTTTTTGTGTAATAACAATAAAAATGCTTTCACAGGTTTTATTGAATCACAAATTTTTCAGAGTTGTAAGAGGTCTCTGTTGCCACATAGTCCAGCACTATCTACAACATACTCAACTGGGCATTGGACCATTGAGGGCCTTTGGTCACCCATTATCTTTCAAACCTTCCCATTCCATTTTAGAAAATTCCCGTGGTTACTTTGAGCTAAAATTATCCTCCATTTTATGTAGTTTCAAGCAAATTATTTAGTTGGATTGTTGTTTTGTGTGTTATATAGGAAGAATGAATAAAATTTCGCTTCCTTAGAACATACTATAAAGTTATATTCTCACTTTTGCCACCATATTACTCTAATCTACTCATGAAACTTTAGATTTGGCTAGTTGCCAAAGTCCCTCAGTGTGTATGTGGTGTTTAGATGTCTGTATGGGGACATTTTTTCATTTGAAATGCATGTTAGCCCTACAGTAGTCCTGGTTGCTTATTTGGTTTTGTGAACACTGTTAATATGTACATTAATGTGAAGGACCACTAATTTTTGAATGGAAGTTATTTTTGGTGGTAATTAAGCCCACAT
This sequence comes from Pseudocheirus occidentalis, assembly GCA_028646575.1. Taxonomy (NCBI): domain Eukaryota; kingdom Metazoa; phylum Chordata; class Mammalia; order Diprotodontia; family Pseudocheiridae; genus Pseudocheirus; species Pseudocheirus occidentalis. The sequence continues at coordinate 360,064,630 of CM053594.1, read as the reverse complement.
TAGATATCAAGGTAAAGTAAACATTGGGGAAAGAAGAGAAAAATATGCATAATATATCTAAATAAGAGTCACACAAGAAATGACTACAGATGGGGTATCCAGAAAAAAAATAAAGAGGAATGGACCAAGAGCCACTTAAGAATCAAGATAAAATGAAGAGGCTGGGAATAAATAATGGCCAAATGAAGAAGAGCAGGAAAAGGGGAAAAATGGAAATAGAAATGAAGGATGAGTAAAAATATGAAGTTAATAGCGACTATGAATTTGGGTGATTATTAATAACCATGCTATTCTTACATAAAACAGAACTTTCAAATTAAGTTTACAATAGAGTAAAAGCAAATGAAGCCTGTGAGTAACAATTAATTTATACAGCACTTTTCCTAACAGCAACCACACACAGGAGGGAAGGAACATGGTGTATCTGAGTGGAGGGTTTGTACTGGGAATACAGTACAGTATCAGTATTTGCTTCATTCTCTTAGCATTTTTTTAATCATGGTAGCTGGTTGCCAATAAACACCTTTGATTTGGTGATCTCATTCCTTCCCATGGAGACAATGGCCATTCATTGTAAACAAATCTCAGGTCTCTATATCCTGTCTAGTCTCCCTCCTGGACTCCAGCATTTTATTACTCACACTGCGTATTGGATACTTACAACTAGATGTCCCATAGGTATCTTAAAAACTATGTCAAAACCAGCACTTTGCCCCCAAACTCACATCTCTCCCTAACACTCTTGTTTTTCGAAGGTCATCAATTACCCTTCTGGTCACCCAGGTTGGGGGCTTAAGTGCCACCCTTGACTCTTCCTCCTTACCTGTCATGCATCAATTAGTTGCCAAGTCTTCTTAATTCTTCCTCCATAACAAATCTCATTCTGTTGTAAAGGTTTCCTAATTAGTCTTTCTCTGCTTCCAGTCTCAGTTTAGAGTTTGTGCCATTTCTTCCCTAAGCCAGATTCAATGAGAGTAAATGAAAGTAAAGTTTTAACAGTTATCCCTTGCCTCTTCTCTACGGAATGATTAACCCCATTTTGTCTCTCCCTGTCTCTTCCCCTTCTAGTCCTCTCCCACCTCAGAATTTCTCCTTTTAAAGTATCATCCCTTCATATTCAA
>CM053594.1:360043438-360063009 GCA_028646575.1 Pseudocheirus occidentalis | reverse complement strand
AAAAAAGGATTCTAGAGTATTATTGCTGTTCTTATTTTGCTTCCTTTTCCTCAGGTTGGCCAGTCAATTAATTAGTTGGTTTTTTTAGCTCTGTGAAACTCTGCTTTCAGGGGGGGAAGCTCTGTTCCAAATCGCTGGGGTTTTCCCAGCTGCCAGAGCTATTAGGGGGGTGTTGCAAGTCCCCCCAGCTTTGGCTTGCTGAAAGCACACCCCAGGACCACCACCCAAGACCACACTCCGGATCCAGGCCGCTCAACACAAGAACACTTGGCACTGATCAATTGATTCAGCCCCCCTGCTGAGTCCACAGGCCAAGGGCTCTGAAGCAGCCTGGTGGGGGCCGCTGGTTCCAGCGGTTCCCTTCCCCCACTGCTTCCTTGCCCCGGGGGCAGATTGGCCAAACTGCTTTTCCTCTCCCAAATTGTTTCAAAGTTTCACTTTCACTGATCGTCTCTGATCCTGGTTTGCTGGATTTTAAGATCCCTTCAGGCAGGTGCTTTAGATCTTCTCTAAAGTAGACTCAGGCTGTGGTTTGGGAGGCTCAGCTCATCCTGGCCGCCCTGGGGCCTGGCCTGGCTGCAGCTGCGGTTTGGGGCTGGGGTGGTCTCTTCTCCGGCCTGCTGGATGAGCCCCTCCTGCCGCTGCCCCTCTTCAATCCCTGTTTTGCACACCTTGGTAGATGTGGAGGTGCTGGAGGCTGTAGATCTTCTCTCCTGCAGACTGGCTGCTGCGAGGCGAGGCTCAGCTCAGCTACTTTCTGCCGCCCTGGGCCTGGGCGCAGTCTCGGCTTCAGACTGGGCCGGCCTCCACTCCCAGCCCGTCACAATAAGCCCCTGCTGCCAAGCTGCCTTCAGCAAGAGATTGTTTTCTGTATTTTTGTGAGTCTGAGAGTCCTAGATTTTGTCTGGGGTCACATTTTATGGGTGTTTTGGGTGGTTGTGTGGGAGTAGTGAAGCCTTGCTGCTTCTACGTGGCCATCTTGGCTCCGCCCCCTACGAATGCTTTTATTGTATGCCAGTACTATGTTATAACATAACTGGTAACATATCTTTGCAGTTATGGGCAAGGTTTAATATTGCTTTTTATCAATGATATTTTTAGCACCAAGTTATACAGAATAATCAGATGAAAACAATAGAATCATTAGAAATAATTTCATTCTTCAGCCAAGACTAGATGAAATAAAAATGGTAGTTTCTTAAATCTGAAGAGGAAAAAGCAGAAGAATCTGAAGGCATTGAAAAGCTACATTTCACACAAATTCCTGAAGTGTTCCCTCATTATCAAATGGATAGCGAATATTTGTATCTCAAATGATTTGGAAGAACAGATGGGCATACTTAGAATGGAATTCCCAAAACCCTTCTTGAGTTTCATCATGCAAGTTTAAATAATAAATCAATTCAAAGCAAAAGTGTAATTTTAAAAAGCTATTTCCTCCTATAACTATCATGAAGAGACTTACTCTTCCATACTGTTTTTTAGATAAGTATAATAAAGAGCCAAGAACTGCATGCAACAGTATATATTATGTCTGTTGCCATATTAAGACCCATAAGAGAAAAGGTGGATCCATCTAGGAACACTCCTATAGAGTGGTATCAGACACCACCATGATTGAATTCACTTGAGGAAACAAATGATGTTCACTTGAAGACTTTGAAAGATTGTATCAGTAACACTGTAGAAAAGTTGCATGCTTTTATTCTGTTTAATTAAAGGCAACAAAACGAAGCAGGCAGAATGGAATCTTGAAAATAAAAATTTATCAGAAATTTTTGACACCCTTAACTGATAATGTAAAGTGAAAGCAAAAATATTAAAGTGATATAAAGAGTCAAAATAGTGCAAAGAAGAAAATAAACACTTCAATAACAATAAAATAGTCCACTATAATATATTCCACTGTAATTGTGACTAAAGAGACTTAAGAAGGGGAAAAAAAACTTAGAGTAGAGAGAAAACCCAGGAAAAGGGAAGATGTGGAAAGTTTCTAAATGGTCCCAAGGAATCCAACATATTGAAAGTGAAAGTTGGATCAAGTGCCAAACAGAAAGCTTGTATAGCATTAATATAATAAGCAATAAAGTAGTTACATCAAGGGAAATGACTGAAACTATAGCCTCTTTGCAAAAGTATAAGGAGAAACTCTGGATGAGACCCAAGCATTTCAGTGAAGTGTATGCATCATTAGCAAAGCACTTTACCAGTTTCCTCTCCGACTCAAGCCCGAGCCCATTTTTCTTAATAGAAGGCATTACACTTTTTTTTAAACCAAAAGATGAGAACACTAGAGACCTTTCCAAATATTTTTTAACCTCATATAAAATATGCGCAATTTGTGTTACTCAGGGAATCTATAAACACTTATTAAGAACCCAAATATATTGGTTAAGGAGCAAAAAGTGTGTACTGACAAGTTCTAGCTCTGAAAAGAGGAATTTTCTAATTTTGTTGATTATTGAAAGTGCCAGGGGAAAATTTTATATTTATATCACCCTGATTATCTCAAAACCTTTGACTCAGTTCTGTATTTATTGGTTAGTTACATGCTGTAAATATATAAAATAAATCCAAGAAAAATGAGAATGCTGGTTTTTAATGCCCATGTGGAAAATCAGACATTCTTGCTTCACCCCAATCTTATTGGGAAGACTTCAGGTTTATAGATAATATTATAGATAATACTTGTTCTTGGTTTTAGATAGATACTACTTATTTTTTTAAGCTCCATTTATTTCTATGCCTTCTAGTGTTTTTGTTTTGTTTTGCTTTGCTTTGCTTTTTGGAGGGGGGAGGGCAAGGCAGTTGGGGTTAAGTGACTTGCCCAAGATCACACAGCTAGTAAGTGTTAAGTGTCTGGATTTGAACTCCAGTCCTTCTGACTCCAGGGCCAGTGCTCCATTTACTGTGCTACCTAGCTGCCCCCACCTTCTAGTGCTTTTAATAGGAAATGGGTATTGTATTTTGTGAGAATATTTTCCTGTATCTATTGTTAGAATCATGTGATTTTTGCTGCTATTTTTATTGATAGAGTCAATTATGTTTACAGTTTTCCTAATATTGAATGGACTCTGATCCTGATATAAATTTCACCTGGTCATACTGTATGATCTTTGAGGTTTGATATATTGCTGTAGTACCCATGCTTGTGCTTTATTTTAAAATTTTGCATCACTATTCATCAGGGAAATTGGTCTATAGTTTTCTTTCTCTTTTTTTTTGCTTTCCCTGGTTTAGGTTGCAAAATCATATTTGTGTCATAGAAGAAATTTGGTAGAACTCCTTCTTTACCTATTTTTTTCTAATAGTATATCTAGTTTATAGAGCACTTTACCAATGTCCTCTCTCATTTAAGCCTGAGTCCATCTTCCTTCACAGAATGCATTACACTTTTTTTTAATCAAAAGATGGAAAAAAATTTTAACCCCAAGATGGAATTAATTGTTCCTTAAGTGTTTGGTAAAATTCATTTGTACATGTATCTGGTCCTGGGGATTTTTTCTGAGGGAGCACATTTACTGCTTGTTCTTGTTCTTTTTCTTTTTCTAAGATAAGGTTTATTTTAAGTATTCTGTTTTCTCTTCCATTAATCTGAGCAATTTATGTCTTTGTAAATAGTCATCCATTTCACTTAGATTGTTGGTTTAAATGGTATATAATTGGACAAAATAGCTCCTAATAATTGCTTTAATTTCATCTTCATTGATTATGTGTTCACCTTTATCATTTTTGAAACTGATAATTTCATTCTTTCTTGTTAAAAACCAAATTAACCAATAGTTTACTCATTTTATTGCTTTTTTTAAAACCAGCTCCTATATTTATTAATTCAATAGTTTTTAAAACTTCCCTTTTATTAAACTCTCCTTTGATTTTTAAGATTTCTAATTTGATTCTTCTAACTGGGGATTTTAATTATTTGTATTTTTCAAATTTTTTTAGTTGCATGCTAAATTGATTGATCTGCTCTTTCTTTCTTTTATTAATGTAAGCATTTAGAGATATAAAATTTTTCCTGAGTGCTTCTCTGGCTTCATCCCACAAATTCTGATATTTTATCTCATTATCTTTTATGAAATCATTGTTTCTATTATTTGTTCCTTGACCCACTATTTCTTTCAAATTAAATTATTTAGTTTCTAAATCATTTTTAATCTATGCTTCTTAGACCCTTTACTAAATGCAATTTTATTGTGTTATAGTCTGAAAGATTTTTTTAAAGATTTCCATCCATTCCCTTTCAATCTTCTACAGAGGTTTATCATATCTAACTTTAAAAATTATATTCATCTCCTTAACTCTTTATTTATTTTGTGGATAAACTGATATATTTCTTGGAAGGGTAAATTGATATCCCCCACACATAAGTTTCACTATTTCTTCCTGTTACTCACTTAACTTTTCCTTCAAGAATTGGATGCTATATCATTTGGTGCAAATATGTTTAGTATTGATATTACTTCATTACCTATAGTACCTTTTAGCAAAATGTGATTTCCCTTATTATATCTTTCAATTAGTTTATTTTTGCTTTTACTTTATGAACTCATGATTGCCACTTCTGCCTTTTTTTTACTTTAGCTGGTATATAATAGATTCTGCTCCAGTCCCACTTTTTAAAAAAAAATCTGTGTATGTGTTTCTGTTTCAGATATATTTCTTGTAAACAATATATTATTAGACTCTAGTTTCTAATTCATTCTGCTATTCTATTCCACTTTATGGATGAGTTCATCCCATCCACATTCACAGTTGTGGTTCTAACTATGTATTTCCCTCTATTCTATTTTCTTATCTTTCTCTCTCTTTTTTTTAACCCTGTCCCTTCCTCAAGAGTCTAGTTTGCTTCTGATCACTGCTTCCTTCAACCTGCCCTTACACTTACCCACCACTCAGCCTTTCTATTAGCCCCTTTCCCTCCTACTTTGCTATTGAGTAAGATAGATTTTTCTGTACTTGAGTATGTATTTATATTCTTTTGTCTTTGAACCAATTCAGATGAGAGTAAGGTTGCACACTCCCTCTCCCCATTTTCTTCTCCACTGTTAAAATTCTTCTTTGAGCACCTCTTTTATGTGGCACAATTTTCCCCATTCTTCCTCTACTTTCCCCTTTTCCCAGTGCATTCCTCATTCTCACTTTTCTATTCTTTTTCTTTTGTTGATACCATCCCAACATAATAGACCTACACCTATACCTTTTGTCTACATAGACTCCTTCTAACTGTCCTAATAATGATAAAATTCTTACGAGTTGCATATCTCAACTTCTGTTATAGGAATGTAAGCAGTTTAACCTTATTAAATGCCTTACAATTTCTCTTTCACATTTACCTTTTTATGTTTCTCTTGAGTTATGTGTCTGAATGTCAGGTTTTTTATTCATTTCTAGTGTTTTCATCAGGAATACTTGAAAGTTCTCTTATTTCATTAAATATCCATTTTCCCCTGAAGGACTATCAGTTTTACTGGGAAGGTTGTCATGGTTGTAATCTGAGCTCCTTTGCCTTCTGGAATATCATATTCCAAACCCTCCACTTCTTCATACTGGTAGCTGCTAAATCTTGTGTGATCATGACTTGGCTCAATGGTATTTGAATGACTCCTTTCTACCTGTCTAAAGTCTTTTCTCCTTGACTTCAGAGTTCTGGAATTTGGCTATAATATTCCTGGGAGTTTTTGTTTTAAGATTTCTTTCAGGAGGTGATCAGTAGATTCTTTTAATTTCTATTTTGCCCTCTGGCTCTAGGATATTGAGGCAGTTTTGTTTTTATTTTTAATAATTTCTTGAAATGTGATGGCTATGCTCTTTTTTTGGATCATGGATCTCAGGTAGCTTAATAATTCTTCATTTATCTCTCCTGGATCTATTTTCCAGGTCAGGTGTTTTCCCAATGAAGTATTTCACATTTTATTTTATTTTTTTCATTCATTCGATTTTGTTTTATTGTTTCTAGGTGACTCATGGAGTCACTAGCTTCCACTTGCCAAATTCTAATTTTTAAGGAATTATTTTCTCAGTGAGGTTTTGCACCTCTTTCATCATTTGGCCAATTCTGTTTTTTAAGGAGTTATTTCCTTCAGAACTTTTTTGTGCCTCTTTTGCCTGTCAATTCTGTGTCTGTCTGTCTGTCTGTCTGTCTGTATATCTGTGTCTCTCCCTCTTTCTCTCTGTCATTTGGAGATAAGTGACTTGCCCAGGGTCACTACACAGTTAGTAATTGAATCCATATTTGAACTCAGGTCCTCCTGACTCCAGGGCCCGTGCTCTATCCATTGCATCACCTAGCTGCTCCATAATTCCTTTTTTTAAAATAATTTTTTCTCATTGCTCTCATATCTTTTGCCAATTTCTCCTCTACTGCTTTTATTTAATTTTTTTAAATTTCCTCTTTCTTTCTTTAGCACTTCTAGGAATTCTTGTTGTGCTTCTGTAAAATCTGCAGTGGAGATTTTTTGAGGCTTTTCTTGTAGATGTTTTCATGTCATTTTCTTCTGAAATTGTGTCTTGACTTTCCCTGTCACCACAGTAGCTTTTTATGACCAGGTTCTTTTTTGGTTGTTTGCTCATTTTTTTCCAGTCTATTTCTTGATTTTGAATTGTATGTTATAGTTGGGCCCTGCTCGCCTCTAAAGAACCCCACTGTCCCAAGCCTCAGCCTTTTTCTCCCTGCTGTTTTCATAGCTAGTTCTGAGGGTCTGTCAATCTTCAGTACTTCCAAAGGGTTTTAATCCAGGGAGAGATATGATCACTGCTCTCCTGGTCTGCTTTCTGTTCCTTACCCAGGAAAGGCTCTTGCTTTCTTATGATTATGACCACTAACACTCTTCTCCAACGTGGAACTGCAACCAGGACCATCTTCCTTTGGTACTGCAAGCACTCTGCTGTGCCCTAGACCTGCAGACCAAAACTGGGAAATGGGGAATGGAGTTGCCAAATGCTTGGGGTCCCCTATAATCTCTTTCTGACCTGTGTCCAATCCTCTTACCTATTCTGGGCACTGAGAGGCCCAGAATTATCCCAGAACAGCTGTTGCTATTTCCTCTGAGACCCATAACTGGTATCTCTGCCTTGAAGTGTTCCTGGAGAAGTCCCACCCCAGTGCCACTGGCCTTTTCTTCTGAACTTCTGAATTATTCTGGGCTGGAAACATGTTTCTCTTTGACCTTTTGTTGGCTGTGCCACTCCAGAATTTATATATACATATGTGTGTAAGCATGTATGTATGTATGTGTATATAAAATTATGCATAATTATATCTAAAACGTTATTTTAAAGTTTGGGGGAGGGGAATGTCAACTCTCCTTATTAATTTGAAGAATACTACCATCCTTCCAGATCCTCAGGTCTGCAGCCTTGGTATCATCCTCATCTCCTCTCTAGCACTCCCTCTACATTAACATTCTGTTGCCAAGACTTGTCATTCCTACTTTTATAACAGTTCTCACAAATATCCTCTTCTCTGCACTCACACAAGCGCTCCTGGTGCAGACCCCTCTTCACCTCAGGCCTAGACTATTGCAGCCACTTGCTCCCTAATCTCTTAGCCTTGTCGCTCTCTACTTAGCTGCTAAAGCAATTTTCCCAAAGCATAGCTCTGGTCATCTCTCCCTGTTCGTGATAAACTTCAGTGGTTCCCTGTTATCTTCAGGATCAAATAGAAAACCTTCTGTTTGGCTTTGAAAGCCCTTTACACCGTGGCCCTTTCCCTCCTTTCCAGTCTTCTTCCTTTTTCTTCCCCTAGCCTTCCTCCTGTTCCTAGCCACAACATTCCACCCTCTGACATTCTTTGTTGGACTATGACCAGGTGATTAGGCCTGGAATTTTTCCTCTTCACCTCTTCCTCTTGATTTCCTTGACTTCCTTCAAAACCCAACTCAAATTCTGGTTAGTTGGTTGGTTTGTTCGGGGTGGGGATGTCTTTCCAGGTCCACTCCTCCATGGCCAGAGATTTCCCTCTAACATTACCTTCTAGCCACTATGTCCATATCTTGTCCGTACATTTTGCTGCTCAGAGACTCCGTTTTTTCTTCTAGAAATGAGAATGATGATAAAGCCTGTCATGAATGGTTATGACCCTAAAGCATCCCGTTCCACTGGCAAGAGGAATAGTCATCGGTGTTATTTTCTTGTTCTGAGCCTGTTTAAAGGAGTTCAGATCAGAACCACATTGGGACATTAACTGTTTTCCCCTCTTATGTTTACAGTTCTGCAGATTGTTGCATAAGTGCACAAAATAACCTTTTTTTGAAAGACAATAAAAGTATTAGGATATTAGGTGATTTTCCATGGCCTTACTGAGAACATACATGGTGTCTTTGCAGTTATAAATAGGACAATGGACATGACATGATGATGATTATTACTGTCATCTCATCATTATCTTTCCCTATTTTTGTTAATCAACCAGCAAGCATTTATGAGGCCCTTACAATGGACCAGTCACTGTGCTAAACACTGGGGATTCAAAGAAAGGAACAAACCACAGTGCTTGCCCTCAAGGAGCTTACAGTCTAATGGGAGAGACAATATGTGAATAAACATATACAAAGCAAGTTATGTACAGGATAAATAGGAGGGAATTAGCAGAAGGAAGGCCCTGCAATTAAGAGGGGTTGAGGAGGGCTTCCTGTAAGAGATGAGATTTTAGTTGGGACTTAAAGGAAGTCAGTAGTCAGAAGCAGAGGAGGGAGAATGTGTCACAGCTGGAGAGAATACCCACGGTATTCTATATAATTTTCTGACTATGCTGATAATCCCACGTCCATTCCAAACAAATCTGTAAATCCTGTAATAGGATTCTATTATATATCTCCGTAGGTCCCTGGAATATGGCACAGTAAGTGTAGAAGGCACTCAAAAAAGATTAATACTTGGTTTGGTTTTTTTTCCTTTTTGGAGAGCAAGCGACTTGCCCAAGATCACACAGCTAGTAAGTGTTAAGTGTCGAGGCTGGATTTGAACTCAGATCCTCCTGACTCCAGGGCTGATGCTCTGTTCACAGCACCACCTAGCTGCCCCTGATGACGATGCTTTAATGTGGAAAATAGAGAAAACTGGCATAAATTGACCTTCATAAGATTATAATTTTTCTATAATTTCAGGGCTAGAATCATAGAAGTTCAGGGCTGCACCTATTTGTTAAGGTTAATGGAAAGTGCCTACACCCATTAGGAGAAAACAGACCAAAAAGTATAGCCTGGAATGGTTAGCAAAATAAATCACACTTTATCTTCTCACTCTGAGCTTAGTGTTTTTCTACTATACTCTCCGACCTTGAAACAACAATTTGATATGAGCTGACTGAAGACATTTTATTTTTGAAATCATTTGTACATGTTTATAGAAATATAGAAAATGTGCCCAAGATTTGATTAATTCGGAAATAGTGGAGAATGCTGGGAGAAAGGTGATTTTCTGTTTAGAATTGCAATCAGTGCGGTACCATGATCCTCAAACATCTATTTGTGACACATCTGCATATACAATCATCCTATTGTCCCAAAGGACTTATCCTTTTCCATTCCTGTGTAACTCCTGTTAAGGTCAATGGAAAGTGCCTGCCTTGGTTAGGGGAAAAGAGACCCAAACCGCACTCTGGAAGGTTTAGTAGAGTGGCTCCTGTTTTGTCTCATGCGGTGGTAATTCCATCTGTGGCCACCAGAAGGAGTTATTTTCACAGAAAATATCCAAAGTAATTCTACATATGGATGCTCTTTCCTAATCATGTGCATGTCATAATCCTATGACTTATTGACCTTACAAATGATTTTCTCCTCTTTTTAGCTTTTCCCTTTAAAATATTTGTTGAATGTATAATTCAACATTAATCAATCTCTTTCTCTACTCACTAGGCTAGTTAAGTCCTTCATTGCTCTGGCAAATATGACTGTTCTAGTCTATACAGCACATAGACAGTACAGCTGAGAAGTAGGCATGGCATAGTTTGGAAAACCTGAGTTCAAGTTCTGACTCTTATTTACCATCTGTGCCATCCTGGACAAAGCATTTAAGCTCTGAGTGTCCCGAAGGAACTCTCTAAGACTATAAGCTATACAGGCTAAAAGAACAGGCAAAACCCAAACACAGGGGCTTTCTTCCCCACACCATTGATATCTCAGGAAGCCCAGGTTCCTAGAGTCCCATGTGCTTCTGTGATCTTGAGAGTCACTTTCTGTTGGCAATTCCTAGGAAATAAAGAGCAGAAAAACACACGGTAGTTAGATTGGAACTTCGTCCCCACTATGAGACAGCCCCAGACTAATTAGGAAGCTATAGCAGCAGCCTGGAGAGTCAGTCTGGAGTAGTGGTTAGAGAGCTAGCCATGAGCTGGAAAGACCTGGGTTCATAGTTCAGTCTCTGACACAAACTGGCAGTGTGACTCTGGGCAAGTCCCTTAACCTCTCATTGCCCTGGTTAACTAACTCTTTAGTAGAAGTTGAAAATGTGGCTCATGAGAAAGATTTAAAAGCCCAAGTTAGTAGTGATTCTGATTTTGAAAGTGCTGTCAGGCTCCAGAGGAGAGAGTGAGGCTGGTGACTTTGCATAACCCTCTCTCACTTAAATCCAATTCACTTGCATGTCATGGCATCACCTTCCTGCTGTCACGGTTCTCTTTGAGAACAAAGGACAAGCAACAACAGCACAAAACACATGAATGCTGTGTGATTATGCTTCCAATCAGAAAGAGAAAACTAACAGTGGGGGAAGTTAGTAGCTCAAGCTTGCACTAAGAGACACCCCCCTCCCCCTATATCTGTGCTGTGAGAAAAGGTATATAAGGTAACCCAAAGGCAGAGTCCACCACAGGTTTATGAGAAATAAGCTTAGAAGAGTCAGATCTAGCCTTTAACCGAATAATGAAATTAATAAAAGAACATATCTAGGGGAAGGAGAGGATTGCTGCTTCCTTCATCTGGTTTTACTTCAGTGCTCCAGCTCCATGAGTAGATATCCACAATCAAAAGTCTTATGCTTTGGCCACTTTGCCCCTTACCTTTTACTTCTCCAGTCTCACCAGAGATAACATCTATCAGAGCAAGTGTCGTTCTAGTAGGGGCGGCAGCAGAAGCAGGCTGAAAATAATGAGAAAAAGAGAGAGAGAGACACACACAGAGAGAGAGAGACAGAGACAGACAGAGAGAGAGACACAGAGAGACACACAGAGAAAGACACAGAGAGAGAGACAGAGAGACACAGAGAGAGACACAGAGAGAGAGACAGAGAGGAGAGAGGAAGAGAGAGAGACAGAGAGACAGAGAGGAGAGAGGAAGAGAGAGAGAGAGAAGGAGAGAGAGTGTGTGTGTGAGAGAGAGAGAAGGAGAGAGAGAGACAGAGACAGGGAGAGAGAGGGAAAGAGATATGGAGGGAGGGAGGGAGAGAGGAGAAGAGAGAGAGAAAGAGAGAGAGAGAGAGAGAGAGAGAGAGAGAGAGAGAGAGAGAGAGAGAGAGAGAGGAGTTAATTAAATCAAATTTGACTGTAGCAGCAGAAGAAATGTGTCCAGAGAAAATAAGATTATTAGTCTTCTAGTTCAATTGAAATTATATGCTTACGTATTGCTATCAGTATTTGGCAATACCACTCTGTGTTAGAGACATTTTCAAAAATGAAATACATAAAACCTCATTACAGATCAGCATTAGAAGATGAAAATTTGCAATTGATTTTGATGATATGGTACACTAACTTTGAACCCCCACTAAGTGAAATGTAAAACTCCCCAAAAGAATTCCATTCTTCTCATTAGAAGAACTGTATTTCATTAAAAATGTACTCAATTATTATATTTTGAATTTCATCAAGAGACCCAATTAAATCAGACTATCCTAAGTATATTAAAAATTGAAACAGGAAGGGGAGCAACAAGCATATGAAGGAAAAATGGGGAAAACTGTCCAAGTTTGTATAACAAGCTTTTTCCCTTCATCAGTGCCAATGGAGACCCCACATTTGCATCATAGTACCCAGATATGCTACATAAGGAAGTGGATATCAACAGGGAAAAGAAAGGTAGGAAAAGCAGTTAGAATACATCGAGTATATATAGAAAAGATCTTCACTGGAGGTGACGTATTAAGGACACTGAAAAATTTGTCTTTAATATATTTGAAGATAGCAAATGCTTATAAATATCATGGACATAATGACACAAAAATCAATATAATGACACACAAAACCAAATCACACGCTAGCTTTCCCACCTCTAAAAGATCTTTAAAGTACATGGTAATCATGGTTGATGAAGGACATCCTTGATGTATGAGAAGAAAACCTGCAGACTTTCACAATTATACCCTATAGCCGTGGTACCAAATTCAAACAGAAGCAGGAAGCACGTAAGGGTCCTTGCCACCTGCCGCTGACTTAGAGAACCGTGTCTATGCACCACTGTCTATGTTCCGTTGCCTTTTTCTTTACTTTGTTAAGTAGTTCCCAATTCCATTTTCATTTGGTCCTGGCTCCAGAGGAGTATGGGAGATGTGTGTCTGACGCCTTTACAGCAGACCCCATCGTTCCATCCTCACACCTGACTGAGGGGTGCAGGGAATGCCGCGTTATTTGTTGTTGTCCAGTCATTTTTCAGTTGTGCCCAACGCTTTGTGACTCTTCTTTTTTGGAGGGGGGAAGGCAGGGCAGTTGGGGTTAAGTGACTTGCCCAAGATCACATGGCTATAAGTATTAAGTGTCTGAGGCTGGATTTGAACTCAGGTCCTTGGTGCTCTTATTCACTGCACCACCTAGTCACCCTTTCTTTTGGAGTTTTCTTGCAGAGATACTGAAGTGCTTTGCCATGTCCTTCTCCAGCTCATTTGACAAATGAGGAAATGAGGCAAACAGGGTTAAATGACTTGCCCAGGGTCACACAGCTAGTAAGTATCTGAGGCTGAATTTGAACTCATGAAGATCAGTCTTTCTGGTTCCAAGTCCAGTGCTCCACCTAGTTCTACTTCTTGTCAGTTAACTATAAAACAGAACCTGGGACAAACCCTGAAATAGGTTCAGAGTTAGGGAGGAAGAAGAGACTGAGCTAAATTGTTTTGGGGAAATTGTTCAGCGTTGTAATGACCTCAGGTTTCTCCCTGAAACAAAAGTTCTTTTCTTTAACACAAATATTCTTTTGGTGATGCTACATGACGGTGAATCATGAAAAAGTGCAGCCTCCATATATCCGCCCAATGGAAAGACACATGGTTTAAATGAGTAGACCGTAACATATGACCAAAGAGGAAACACGCATCTAAAATGGCATCGAATGTGTCAACAAAATTGTGGAAGACCGCAAGAGGATGTCGACCGGTCATGGAGCAAGAACAATGGAGAGCCTGTACGCTCCGCTGACATCTACTTAATATTAAGAGCTCTCAAGGCAGTACCTCGGTATGTTGAGTACACTGCCTACAGAGGGTTTCTAGAAGACCAGGAACAAATCACCCTACTTGCAAGAAAAGAACTTCCTTCTCATCATCCGCGAATAGGCTGAGGTCTACATAGCTGAAGGGAATACTGGCATTAGCGAGCTCATGGATTCATTGCTACAAAGTATCAAAACTGCGTATGCCGTCATCTTGTTTTCTAGATGGTACCAATGACAGTCCCACCGACAATATAGGTCCCCCAAGTCTTAGTATCGTTTGCAGTTACCGCACTGAGAGTTTGGAGAAGTCCTTTATAATACCCCTTTCCCCACAGAGGGTTAGAGTGCTTGTTGTTCCACAGCTCCACCATCACAGATTTGTTTGTTTGTTTTAGCCAATTTTCACCAGTTTGATCGGCATGATGGAGTATCTCAAAACCGTTTTTTATTATTAAGTTGAATAAGCTTTCAAGCGATTGCATAATTTGTGCTTCTTTTTCAAAATTTGTTCATATCCCATATTCACGTCAGATACTGTTGGTGGCGCTGTTAGTCCCACTGAAAGCTTCCTTCAGTAGTTATTGTTGACTATCTAGTCTTTGTAAGAAATCCCCTAAACCGTCTCTTTCCTACCTTCCTCCTATTTCTTTTCCTTATCTTTTTTTTTCTGTTCTCCTCCCTTTATTTCCAAATTATTTTTTCATCATATTTCTGGTTTTCCCTGTTCCATGAGTTCAGTGTTTTCCAATTTCAGGACTAATGGGAGGTTTTGGAGTAAGGAAAGGATCCCATGAATCCATCCATACACAAGCCATTCATAATGATTTCTATCACCTCCAAAATCATGATTTTGTAGTAAAGAAACAAACATGCCTCCTATAGGATGAATCAATAATGTTTTCTCTGTAGAGTTGCGATAATATTAAGAAATGCTAACAAAAAGCCTTTAAGGCTCACAAAGGACCTTAGACGTATTCTCTCTTTGGAACCTCAAAACATCCCTGTGTGGTAGATAATCTGAGTATCATCACAAGCACTTTGTAGATGAGGAAACCAACACATAGAGCAGGTCATCATGCCCATGAGCGCCTGGATAATGAGTGTCAGAGGCGGGACTCCTGACTCCACAGGGAGCCGTCCATCCTTCTGCTCTGCACTGCCCCACCCCACTCTACACTGTAAGGGTGAACATAAGAGCCCTGGTTTGCAAATGTTTATAGATGGGCTTGTCATTGAAGAAATGCAAGACAACCACTTTGTCCCTGTGAGTTCAGGAGCCCTTTTAAAGAAATTAGTATTTTATTAAAAAGCAATTATTTACTAACAGTAGTAGCAGCATTTATATAGAGCACTAAGGTCTGGAAGGCACTTTACAGAAATTATTTCATTTAATCTTTACAACCACCCTGGGAAGGAGGCCCTATTATTCCTTTTTTTTCTTTTTTTAAATTAATTTTGTTTATTTTTAGTTTTCATCATTCATTTCCACGAGATTTTGAGTTACAAATTTTCTCCGTCTTTCCCCTACCCACCACCCCAAAACAGCGATCCCATTGTAAAGCCCCTCCCCCATCTGCTCTCTCCTATGTCCTCCCCCATCATCCCTCTGACTTTCTGGTAGGGCAAGATGGATCTCCCTACCCCAGCACCTGTCTATCTTTTTTCCCAGTTGAATGTAAGTAATAATAATTATGATAACAATAATTATTATTATATATACATATAGTTTATTATTCCCATTTTATAGATGAAGAAATTGAGTCAAACATATATTTACATTTTACATTTCCATGGCTGAGGCAGGATTTGAACTAAGGTCTTCCTGATTCCATGTGTAGTGCTTTCTATTTACTGTACCACTTAGCTAGTAATAGGATAACCCCCATTACAATTTTTTTACTTAAAAAAAAAAAGCCTGTGTAATACTGAATAAGTCATTTAACTTCTCTTGAAATCAGTTTCATAAGAAAATTGATTTGGAAAGGTCCTTACTTAGAGGCCAAGGAATCCAGCTCACTCATTTTAGAGATGAGGAAAATGAGACAAGATATTAAGCAATTTTCCCAAGCTCATCATCAAGTAAGTAAAGTAGGATTTGAACCCAGGTGTTCCTGGCTTTGGGTCCCCATCCTCTCCACTATGCCACACCATCCCTTGTTTATTTCCTCATCTGTAAAATGACAAGATGTGTCCAGTGAGGTCCCTCCCAGCTGTAAGTCTGTGATCTACAGTCATCATAAGTTGGAAGCATAGTTTTGTTAAGGCTTCTCTTCTTCATCTTATTTCTCCATTACTGTTTACAGAGAAGGTCCACACTTCTCTCTGTGTCTTAAGATGCATCCTTACCTTAACAAAGATTTAACAACAACACAAGAAGGGATCATTCACTCTGCCTCAGGATTGGGTCAGATCCAATGAAAACACTATAAGCTTTTCTTATTTTTATGACATTTACTTCTCAAGCTCCCCTTTTTCATCTGGAGAACAGAAACTTTTCTCCCAGCACATCTATGATGTGGGGGCAGTGGCAGTGAGAATGTCATCAGAAGGGCAAGTCATCCTCCTGGGAAACGCTTGGAGGTCAGGCAAGTGTGAAAACTCATTAAAAGCCCAATTTCTCCCACAGTTCCATTTTTGACCCTTTAAAAATACCTTTTGATAAAAACAGTTGAATTTACAGTTTTGGCACCTCTACTGTTGACACCCACTTCCATCTCAAAATGAAATGCAGATTCAAAGAAAATATTTTCCACATAAAAAAAACAAACCAACCCCGGATGGCTTCTGGAGATAGCTAATCTTATTGATTTTCCTCTCCTAAATGGGAGAAAGTCTTCTACTTGTAATCTGTTTTGTTGAGAGGGATAAATTGAGAAAGGAAAGTGCATGTCAATTCAAAGGTAAGACAACTGTTCATGAGACACCGTATTCTGCTCCGAGGGAATGCTAGCTAGCTAGCTTCTGTGCCTTCCCTGGGGAGCTGGACTTGGCAATCTCTTTTACCTAAAATGTATTCTTTGGAACTGAAAATTAGGACACAACAAATAATGACCCATTGTATTCCTGAGACTGACAGGGTTGGAACTGTCTTCTCCCTCTGGTAATTGTTGAGGAGCAGAGGAAGCCTGGGGAGAAAAATAACAAGATGGAAATGTCGTCCACTCCCTCTTGGGAAAGAGTGCTTTATATCTTGGTGACTTTGTAACCTAAACCCTGACCAACTTTGTTTTCTTTTAGCTTCTACCTTATCCTTGTCTTTTTTCTTTCTTTCTTTCTTTTTTTTTTTTAAAGGAAAACGTTTATTTAAACCAACCTTTTCAGCTCCAAATCCCCAGTCCTATAATCCCCAGGTTATTCCCATTCACTAGAACAAGGTGGGCAGAAAGTGTGCTGGTACTAGGTTTATGTGTCTAGGGGTGTGTGGAATGAGCGAAAACTTCTCAGTTTGGGATTGTTAATCTTCCCTTCCTACCCCGCCTTCCATGGCTGCTGTCAATCACTTTTACCTTCCTTTGTCTGTTTTCCTGCCTTGGTGGGACCCTCCCCCTTCTCTTCTCTTGCTGTCCCAGTAGGGAAGAATTTGGTGAGGTGAGCCTCTCCACCAATGAGAGACGAAACAGTTGGAAAAGGGGGGATTGACTAAGTTAAGTTATAAATTCTGGTCCTACCCTTTGAAATGCGCCCCTTCTCCATGATTGACTCATGGGGCAGATAGCCCTCTTCTCCCCGGGAAGAGAATAAACTCCTGTTCTTATCCTAAGACATCTCTGTATTTACTTTTTTTTTTTTTTTTACTAAATTAAGGATGAAGGGTATTTTTCAACCCAAAGAGGGGGATCTGTGATATCCCAGAGAAATTAGGATTAAACTGGTGGCTCTTCAGATGATTCTTCATCTCTAGAGAGTGAGGATTGGGGCTTCCCTAAATAGACACTGCTCCTTAAAATGGTCGTCTTAGAATTTCCCTCATTCTGGGTGTAATTTTCTACATAACTCTCTGAGGAATATGCATTGTGGATGCCGCAATTACAAATTAGTATCAATCAATCAGTTGATCAATTAGTCAATAAGCATTTATTAAACATCTTCCAGGCGTTGGGCCAAGCATAAGAGACACAAAGGCAAAAGGGAGACAATCCTTGCCCTCAAAGAGATTACATTCTAACCTAGGAAATGACATGTACAGATATAACTAACTATGTATAGAATATATGCAGAATATATATAGAACATATAGAATATATGTATTAGTTTTATCTTTTAGTTGAGTTTTTAAGGAAATCAGTGACTCCAAAAGGCAAAGGTGAGCAGGGAAAGTGTTCCAGGTGCTCTCCCTCTTCCCTTTGCACTGGGAATAGAAGATGGAGGTCAATAGGACTATACTGTCATATTGTCACAGAGGAGGAGGCCTGAAATGAAGGGAAATATGTTCTTCACACAGTGGGAAGGGGCAGACAAATGGAGGCAGATATTATAAGGGCAGTCTTGAGGTGGATGGGAATTAGAAGGGCAGCAAGGGTTGAGGAGGAGGATTTTCTCTTAGTTGTTAGGGATTCAGTATTTCAGGGTATTAGAAGAATAAGGAGGTGGTGTGAGTTTGCTAAGTATTGGGTTATAAATAAAGGGAGAATATCAGTGGATGGGAGGAGCTCTGCTAAAAAAGGCGGGTGAGTATAGGTCTCAGGTATTCCTTCAACCCCTCCTTGATAATCCCTTGGGAGATAAATTTGGCCAAGCTGGTTGAGACTGTGTTTGTTCTGTATTTCTTTTTGTTTGTTTGTGTGGATATGTGTGGAGTTTGTCTATTCATAAAAGGAAAATGTTTTATCATTCAGACTGAAAAGTCTTGAGAAGTTTAGAAATCTTCCTTCTCTGAGCTGCCTAACTAAACTTAGAATGGAGAGAGAGAAAGGTCAGATCTTAGCAGATAATAGGTAAGTGAAGCTTTTTTTTTCTGTTTGTCTGAAATGCCTAAGGCAGAGGTGGAAGGAGAAGCAAAAGGCCAGATTGTTTTAGGGTCGGGGAGCCACTACCCACACCACCACCACCTTTAGAAGGTTGGAAGATGGTGCTAGTGAATTTTTAGACTGACTTCAAAAACAACAAATTAGTAAGTTAGAAGGGATAATGTCAATCCACCTTTCAAGCTCTATTGGAATTTAGTTCTAAAAGTTCAGATAATCATTAAATTCCTAAGGCCCCAATTGAGAGAGAAGTTCAAAGATAACCACACCCAGTTAAATAGGTCCCACTTTGTCAATGAAGAGAGATACTCCATAGATAAGAAAGGAGTGGGGGCCAGAGCCTCCACTGAAGGTGAAATGGAGATCACACGTGTTGGCTTAAAAATATTTCTAAAGTTATAAAGTTATAATTTAATTCCTGTGTAAGGGGGTTTGGAAATGCATTCACCTTAATTTTTTTTAGTAGAATATAAGTTTTAAATGTTTCTAAACGTAAAGCCAATCAGCAGTAGATTCCTGAGAGAATGCTACTGTGAACAGCCTTTTAAGATTCGGATTACACAGTATTAGTGAACACTCTGTTTACTCCATTACAAATCTTTATTCAGTACAATGTTCACAGTTTCAACAGTTCACAAT
Organism: Pseudocheirus occidentalis; assembly: GCA_028646575.1. Lineage (NCBI taxonomy): Eukaryota > Metazoa > Chordata > Mammalia > Diprotodontia > Pseudocheiridae > Pseudocheirus > Pseudocheirus occidentalis. Next base: position 360,044,048 of record CM053594.1, on the reverse strand, counting down.
ATTATATACAATCTTCAGAACAAGGAAAGTCTCAATATTATACCTTATTACAGAAAGGAACAAGGAACAAGAGAAGAATCAGCTGGTTTCCCTAAGGGAGAAACCAGCTTCACAGTTTAAGATTCAATCAATCAGTTAACAAAAGGAATGACCTAGTTTCCCTAAGAGGGAATTGATTCAATCAACAATTCACAATATACTGATCTTCCATTCCTGGGGCAACCATTAACTTTAGTTTCCAAATAAAGTTCTTAGACAACCACACTATCTTTCTACCCTTTGATTTCCAACAAACCTCCAAGGGGAGGCCTTTTCTTCACTTTGACTCTGGATGCTCTCTCTGATTCCCTGGATCCCCTACCCTGGTCCCAGCTCCCTCCTGAATCTGCCAGACAATCACCTAGATTCAGGAGCTGAAAGCTGCCAGGCTCTTGTCCAATCCTCAGGGATGAACAGCTCCCAGGTCCTTGTCCAGTCCTCAAGGCAATCCCCGGCACACACTGAAGTTCATAAGGTTCAGCATACCTCAAACCCTTCAGGACTTCTCTTGCCTGGAACTCAAGGATCAGCCAGGCCACCAACAAACAAAGTCCCATCCTGTTCATGTCTT
>CM053594.1:360023368-360037783 GCA_028646575.1 Pseudocheirus occidentalis | reverse complement strand
AGCAGAGAGGGGTACGAAGCATGATGACCCCCCCCCCCAGAAGAAAAACGAAGACCTAGATGGGTTTCCACACCCCACCCTGGCTCATAGGCAGGTTTGTTGTCTTCTAACTTGCTGATTTCTAATTTCTCAAAGTATCACTTAACTATTTCCTGGCTACTTCATTCTTAAGTCCATGAAGTTTCTATTTAACTAGTTCCTGCCCATTTCACTTTTCTTTTAAAGTACAATAAACCGAACATGTCACTTTTAAAGCTTGTATGTGATAGCTTGTATGTGATTCCTTGTGACCTTTGGGGGGGGGGGTGTCCTCCTCTCCCTCCCTTTTGAATAGTATTCTGGGTGAGGGATGTCGCCTTGTCTTTCCACAGGAAGCCACCGGCTAAGGCACCGGGGTGGGAGTCCGGATCTGACTGTACTGTTCGCAAGGTAACAATGTAACTATATCTCTAAACCAGCCAGAATCCAGCGGCCCCAGAGTGCACCGGCCCTTCCAGTCCGGCTCGCGTCACGTGAGAGGGAGGGAGCGCCCCGCCCGCCTCTTGCCTGGAAGCGGTCTTCAGAGTTCCAGCAGCCGCTTCGGGGCTATCACGTGCCCAGTGGCGAGCTAGCACCGGAGCGCATGCGCGGGCCGCTCCTCTGAGCGGCGGGACAGTTTCAGCACCTGGGACTTCCTTGTCTCTTTCAGCTGCCTCGGGAGGGGGGAAAGAGGCGGAGGGAGGAGTTGCACCTGGACTGAGGTTGAACCCTGACGTTTCCAGGAAGGTCGGGTAGCGGCCCATAGATAACCCAGTAGCCGTGTTCTGGAGCAAGGTCCGCCTGCAGGCGCTTGTCAGGGGAGAGATCAGCCCCCGCAGTGTCCCTGGCAGGGTTTGCAGCCTGATGTTAGCCCGGTACCCAGGTTGGATTTGAGAACGATCGGGCGTTATGTGACACACGCGCACGTATATGCTGCGCACACCGACGTGTCAGCTTTATGTAGGGATTTACAAAGGGATCCAGCAGAACCGGGGGGGGGCGGCCGCTGGCTCCCCTCAGATCGTCGCCCACGCACTGACCCTGTAGCCATTACAGGGATTTCTTCGCGGGGGGGGTCTCAAGGGTGCGGGGTCGAGGGAGGAGTGGCAAGATCTTTGCGAACAGCTGGAGTTTGGGGTTATTTCGGAAAAATGTGAGGGAAAAAGAAGAGGAAAGTGGAGCCCCACGGGCCAAAGGAGGGGAAAAACAAGCACGGTGACAGCGCGGCTAGAGGGGTTTTCTGCTCCGAGGAACAAGCGTTTCCTTGGGCCAAACTCTCCTAACCCGCGGGGGGTCGGGCACTGGAAATGGCGGGGGTGGGCCGGCCAAGGCAGCTCGGGAGAATTCCGGGAAATGGCTAAGTACCACACGGTGCAATCCCGGCAAAGGGGTCCTGGGCCTCAGAGGCCCCCCGTAGGTTACTCACGTGCGCACAGCCAACCTCCCGACCCGCGGGGGAGCTCGGGGAGAACTCCGAGTCCAGAGGGGAAGCTGGCCGCGGACCGCCCGCACTGAGCATGCGCCGGGGCCCGGCCTCCCGGCTCCCGCGGCCGCGGCCAGTCCCAAGGCGCCTGCGCGAACGTCGTGGCCCCTGAACTAGTTTTGTTCCGGGAGCCCAGTGCGGGCGACGCGGCCTCCGAGGAGCCCCGGGTCCGAGCGAGAGCGGGAGTGGAAGCGAGAGCGGGAGTGGAAGCGAGAGCGAGGAGGGCTAAGGAGCGCAGGCGCGCCGAGGCCGAGGCCATGTCCGGCAACAGCCTCCCGTACAATGAGCAGCTGGCGGGCGGCGAGCCGCCCGAGCTGGGCCAGGAGGCCACCCCCGCCACGTCCCCCTCGGGAGCCTTCGGCCTCTTCAGCAGCGACGTGAAAAAGTGAGGAGCCCGGGGAGGGGCGACGCGTGCGGCCCATCTTGCGGACCAGGAAACAGGCTGGGGGGGGGGGGTGGCGGTGCTGGGGAGGGTCTGTCAGCCCCCGGGAAGGCTGGTGGGGTCATCGGGAAGTTGGGGAGGGCCGGAGCTGGGGGGGAGCGGGGACACCGACTCCTTCGTTTTGCAGATGAGGAAACTGAGGCCCGGAGATGGTAACGACTGACTTGGCCCGGATCACCCGGAGGTGTCAGCCAGTCAGCGAGCGCTCATTAGCCGGCCTGGGACCGTCTCACTAACCTTCCCCTTCCCCTTTCCCTTTCCCAGATGGGAAACTGACGACCCGGGAAGGTAACTGACCAACTCCCAGCCCGGCTGTGCTACGTGGCCCCGGCTCCGGTTCCTCAACCTGTTTCCAGGCCGGCTTCCTCCGGTGGGGGCAGGAGGCACCGGACTGACCTGCAGTCCTCCTGCCTCTGGCGGCTTCTGTGGCCTCCGATCCCGCCCCAGAAACCCGAGCTCTTGGCCCCTGGAGCTGGGGCAGTTTGGGGGTTTTAGGGGGTGTGGAGGAGGGTTCCGTTTACAGACACATTCAGAGGGAGCCAGGCTTCAGGAAAATGGAGCTAGTGTGGCCTTAGTTCTTATCTGTTGCTCATTATAGGGTTTAAAAAAAAAGTTCTCAAAATGTGTGACTGGACTGCAAAGTCTAAGTGGAAGGGAAATGTCTTCAGATCCCTTCAGTTTCTGCTCGCCTAAGTCAGGTGACGTGGGTTTGAGGCTCCGCCCCTGACTAGCCAGTTGTGTGATGTTAGCCAGTGCCCTCTTAGCTCTGCTGGGCATCAGTGTACCTTCTGGGAGATGAAGAAGGTGGGCTTAGTCCCCAAGGGGGCCTTTCACCCCAAGCTTCCTTTTGGTTAAAGGAGAACACACTTTAAAGGATGGAAGTGACATCTGAAGATAGCCTTAAATTTTAATAATTCACATTTGTAGTGCTTCAAAGTTTATGAACTAACTTGTCATGTGATGGCGAGGCAATGAAAATATGGTTTTCCCATTTTACTGAGCAGGAAACGGGCTAGTGTAGGTTCTTGGGGTCATAGATTCGGAGTATTTTATGGAAACTATCTTGCGATTCTTTTGCATAACTTTTAACTGGGCTCTTTCTCAAGCATAGAAGACATCAAGGATATATTTGACCGCTGTCAAGAAGCGTTTTATTAAGCAGTTAGTATGTGCCAGGTATCACCCCGTACTGGGGATACGGAGAAAGGCAGGTCCTTCTAAGAACCCAAAGGAAAGCCTTCCCAACTTGGGGTAGATCTTGGTTTTCTGGAAGTCGGACTGGATGAGGAGCATAGGCGTTGGGGTCTATGTGTGCTGTGTGCTGTTAGAGAGAGTGCCCATCCTCCTGGGCTACTGGGATCTCGTGAGAGGTCATGTTCATGGAAGGGTTGAAACAGGCACCGTAACACCTAACAATATTAGACATATATTAAGACCTTAATAAGTACTTGTTGAATAGAATTAAGGGGTGGTTATTGTGGTCGAGAGGTTAATCTTTTGCAAATGTCAGAAAGTTTTCCAGCTGAAGTTTGCTTTTAAAAAAACTTGCATTAAAAAAAGTAGTGAGCAATTAAAAAAACATTTCCACACAGAGTAGAATAGAAAAAGGACTATAGAGGGAAATTCTAGTCTTATTATGTACATCTTGCTTTTTAAAGAAATTCAACTTGCTTTTATTAAAGCGCCTGCTTGTCTGTTTCCTTCAGAACTTTCTTTGAGCATTTAAAAAAATGCTAAAGTGACTTTTTCTTTTCTGTTTTGCAACACAGTGCTTAAATTCAGCTTCTTCCCCTCCAGTAAGAAAAAGAAAGAAAACCATGCTGCTTGTAACTAGCTCAGTCAAGCAAGGCAGAGTCCTACATTTGAGATGTCCCCAGAGGTGCGGTCACTGCACTGTTAGGTGAATTAGGGTTGCAGCCTCCTTTCCTTGTAGTCCTTTGGAATCTGGACTGGCCTCTAAATTGGTCAAGTTCCTCTTACACTCTTGTCCTTACTATATAAATTGTTCTGCCGATTTGTCCCTGTAACTCTACATTGTTTCATACAAGTCTTCCCAGCTTTGTCTGAATACCTTTTTTTCATTGCTTGTGTCATATAAATAATTCAGTGAGGTTCTGATTTGTGCTTGGGACAAATAATACTATGAAGTGGCCCTATTATTCCAGTTTTCACTGGATGTTTACATTGGGCTGGATAATTTAAATAGCATGAATTGGAATACATGCAGCCACCTCATAGCATTCACTATTCTATGTAATGAAGACCTAATTGTATTTCATTTTATTTGTTCAACCATTCCCAATGAATGGAAGGTAGTTTTCTAATGAAACAGAGGATATTTTATATTTTATAATTGTATCTTAAGCATTAAGCAGATAATGTTTTTAGTGCCCCGTTGAAATACTTTTTTTTTTTGTTTTTTGTTTTTTGGAGGGCAGTTGGGGTTAAGTGACTTGCCCAAGGTCACACGGCTAGTTTTTTGTGTTAAGTGTCTGAGGCCGGTACTCAGGTACTCCTGACTCCAGGGCCGGTGCTCTATTCACTGTGCCACCTAGCCGCCCCTGAAATACTTTTTAAAGTGGTTTAAAAAGAGATTTCTTTTTCTTTGCCCTCCTTATACCTATGGTGAAAAAATACATTTGACTAATATAATTTTCAAGAATTTAGTTCAGAGTGTCTTAATTGGGGGTACGTGCACTTAAAAAAATTTGATAGCTATTTCAGCATGACTGATTTCCTTTATAATCTTCCACATCTTATTGTATTAATTTAAAAGCATTCTGAGGAATCCAAAGACTCCACTAGACTGCCCAAGGGACCCACAACTCAAATAAAGGCTCAGAAACCCTGATTTGGTGTTTTTTTCATAAATTTGTAGCAGTATCACCAAGTGCCCAAGTTAGTGATTTTAAGCAAACGTTATTTTTCTTTTACTAGTGATTCACATACTGCTGTGATTCCTTAATGCATAAAAACTGCCTCCACCTCTTTTTTTGTCCCTGGTGTGGCAACTGCCGTTGTGCCGGGTAGGGCCCGTCTGCTTTGGGAAGTGCCAGGCCAGGGTGACCTGGTTGTGGTTTTGAAGGAATGATATAAGGTAGATTTTAAGTGTTGTGTGGAAACGGGGACCACAGAATCCTAGAATCTAGAGGTAGGAGAGAGTCTGAACCAACTTCCAAATGATGACCCAGAGTCTCTGGGCGGCTAAAGTCACAAAGGTGATCAATGAAGCAGGATGTGAATTTTGACTCAGTCACTCTTTCATCAATCTTCTTTTCACTGAATCATGCCTCAGTGGGATTTTTGTTAGAGAATGCTTTAAAACACAGTAGAACAAGAATCACTTTATCTGTGGTTGATGGTCGTCCATTCTGAGTAGGAGTAGGAAATGATTGGTTCCTGACCTCTCTGGGTACAATTCCTGTGAGGGCAGTAAGGTGGCTAGCACCTGTTCTTTATGAGGCTCTTAACTTTTTTTCCTGCTTCCATGTGCCCTAAGGATATAAATTTCTTGATTCTGACCTTTCAACCCTCTTCCGTCCCTGTTTTAAAAATTAAAAAAATTTTTTTTAAGCTTAAAATACTATACCCTCTTCTCAGAGCTTCAAAATGACTAGGTTAATATTTTTAATGACCTCATTTCCTGGGTTAAAATTTCATTCCTCTGCCTGCTCTTCCATTTCATTAGGAGTTAGGGGGAATACTGACAGGTTTAGAGGAGTAAGTCTGAAATTTCACTATTTCATTTCTCAGCCCTGTAAATGAGACATTTCTGAGTTTTGGGTGCATTCATCTTACAGCACTCCTCACCTTTTTTTTTTTTTGGTGAATGCCCATAGTTTTCTGTTATTCCATCTTGTAATATTTTCCTAGTGCACCAGTATTGCTTTTAGCAGCCATATTTCTTATCACAGTGGGGTTAGATGTGTTTTCTTGTCTTGTCCTCCTGACCTCCTTGTTTTGGTGACTGTTTTGCTTGGTCAGACTTGGTCAGGCTCTTTTGTTCATTTTTTTGCTTTCAGAGGCAGCTCTTCTCAGGGTTGGGGTAGAGCTGGTGTAATTGTATTGTACACTGTTGTTGTCTCATTGTTATTCTTGTATCACATTTGCTGTGCCCCTTCCTTTAACCAGTGGAGGATTTGGCTCCCTGTAGGTTAGCAGATTCTGAAATGACTGTTATACCTACGATCAGCTGTCTGATCTCATCTGCGTGGGCATTCCTCTTATCTGTACTCACCTTCTTAACCTGTGCAGCCCCATTTCTATGTCCTCCCACAAGTTTTCTGTTTTCTTTTCCTCTTATTTTTTCAATTACTTGTAACGGTTTATCATTTGTTTTTAAAATTTTTTTGAGTTTCAAATTCTCTCCCTCCCTTTGTCCCTTTGTTGCCTCTTTGAAAAGGCAAGCAATTTGCAGCCATGTGCAGTCATGCAAAATATTTCCAAATTAGCCATGTTGCAAAATAAAACACAGATCAAAAAACCAAGTTAGCAAAATAGTATGCTTCAATAAGCATTCAAACTCCCATTAATTCTTTTTTTTTTTAACAGATAATTGTAATGCTTAAAAGCCTATCCTTTTAAACCTAAATGCTATTATTTTGCATTGCTTAGGGTAGAAATATTTTTTTTTCTTTTTTGGAAGGGCAGTTGGGGTTAAGTGACTTGCCCAAGGTCACACAGCTTGTTTTGTGTTATGTGTCTGAGGTCGCATTTGAACTCATGTCCTCCTGACTCCACAGCCAGTGGTCTATTCACTGTGCCACCTAGCTGCCCCTCATTAATTCTATTTTTCTGGAGCTGGATAACATTTTTCATCCTAAGTCTTTTGGACTTGTCTGAGATCGGTTTATTGCTGAGAATGGCTAAGTCATTAACAGTTGTTCATTGTACAGTGTGCCGTGTCCCCTTGATTCTGCTCATTCCACTTTGCATCCCAGGTTCTTTGGGAAGCATCCTGCTTGTCATTCCTATGATCATTATGAGCCATCCTAGTGTCCCACCATAGTCACATGCCACAGTGGTTCAGTCGTTCCCCAACTGACGGACATCCCCAGAGTTTCCATTTCTCTTTCACCACTAAAAGGGCTGCCATAACTATTCTTTGATCTCTTTGGGGTGTAGACCTACTAGTGGTATTACTGATTTTATAACCCTTTGGCCATGGCTCCAGGTTGCTCTCCAGAAGGCTTGGATCACTTCACAGCTCCACCAACATTATTATGTTTATTTTTTCACACCCTCTCCAACATTTGTCATTTTCCTTTCCTGTCCTGTTGGGAATCTAGTGGGTGTGAGGTGGTACCCAGAGTTGTTTTAATTTGCATTTCTGTAGTCAGTAGTGATCTAGACAATTTTTTTGTACGTCTTTAGACAGCTTTGATGACTTTGTCTGAAAACTACCTGTTCAAATCTGTTGACCATTTATCAATTGAGGAATGATTCATTCTTATAAGTTTATAAAATCTATATATTTGAGAAATGAGGTCCTTATCAGAGAAATTTGCTGTAAAAATGTTTTCCCCAGTTTCCTACTTTCCTTGCAGTCTTGGCTGCAAAACCCTTTTTACTTGATGATGTCAAAATGATCCATTTTATATCCTGTAATGTTCTCTCTCTGTTGTTTGGTCATAAATTCTTCCCTTATCCACAAATGTAACAGGTAAAACACTCCACACTCTCCTAATTTACTTAGGATATCAGTCTTTATGTCTAAGTCATTAGACCCATTCTGACTTCATCTTGGCATACAGTGTGAGATGTTGATCTGTACCTGGTTTGTGCCAAACAAGCCTTTCCAGTGTTCAGATAGTGATTTCTTGTTCCAAAATCTCGGGTTTTTGGGTTTTTCAGAGGCTGGATTACTACTCTGTATTTCACAGCTCCACCGCTCTTTTTCTTAGCAAGTACCAGATTGCTTTGATGATTGCTGCTTCCTAAGACGGTTTGAGATCTGGTACCTTCCTTCACATTCCATTGATTCCCTTGGTATTCTTTGACCTTTTGTTCTTCCAGATGAATTTTGTTATTTTTTGAGCTCTATAAAATATTTTTTGGTAATTTGATTGATACAGCATTGAATAAGTAAACCATTTTAGGTAGAATTGTCATTTTTATTATATTAGCTTGACCTACCCATGAATAATGAATATTTCTCCAGTTATTTAGATCTGACTTTATTTGTACCTAAAGTGTTTTGTAATTGTGTTCATATACTTCTTGGGTTTGTCTTGGCAGGCAGATACCCAAGTATTTTATGTTGTCTGCAGTTATTTTAACTCGAATTTCTCCTTTTTTGTCCCTCCTGGACTTTCTTGGTAATATATAGAAATGATAACTTATGTGGATTTATTGTGTATTTTACAAGTTTGCAAAAGTTGTAAATTATTTCAACTAATTTTTTTAGTAATATTTTGGAGCTCACTTATGCTCACCATGTATCTTTTCATTGCTCTTTGGGTCCCTTGCAATTATGATTCTTCAGAGATTATGTTGTTCTGTAATATCCAGCCATATAGCATCTCTTGACTAAAGTTAGTGTTAAAAAGATACGATTTTTAGTTGGGCATCTGTATCATGTGCTTTTTTTTTCCATTACATTTTAAACCCATTTTCAAGACGCACTTGTCTTTCTCTAGCTTGTCCATCCATCTGTCTAATGACATATTGTAGATATACTGTAACCTGTCTCTCTACTGATATACCCTTTATTGGCTGTATTTCTAACTTCAGCCCATTTTTTAGATCAGTGGTGTCAGAACTGAGCAGAAATAGGATCATTAAACTGTACCTAAGTATCCCAGCTGGCTGCTTATTGACTCAGAAAACCGCATATTAACCTTATTTCTGTTCCATTGTATTTTTACTTATTGGATCCTGTTGTAGACTGCCTGTTTGACACCTCTGGCCTAGATAATAGGCATTTATCCATTTATAAATTTTGGGGGATTGTTAGTCAGATCTCTTGTTAGCTTGTGATTGTCCCTGAGTAGTGTTTAAGGGGCTTTATGTGATCAGCAGAATTGCCACACCAGAAAAAGGAGCTATTGGATATTTGTATGGATTGTGCTTATTTCACTTTATATAGAAAAGAAATGTGTATCTCCTTACAGATGTCTTCTCAGTTCTTTGATTGTGGCCATAATCTACTCCTCTTTGTCTCTCTCCCCTCCTGTTGGGTATTTTCCTATTATTTTAGTACCTTCATGCTTTCATAGGTATTACCTTCCGCACTGCTTCAGTTTACAATTGGTCAGGTTCACACCCTCTTTTTGATTTCATTTTTTAAAATGTCATTTCTGTTTTTATCAATGTATTGGAAACTAATGGTGGGAGAGTCCGAAAGTGATGGTTCCACTATCATCAGTTAAAAAAAAATCTTAGAGCAACACTGGCAGATGCGCTTCCTTTTTTCCCTCTTTCTTTTCCAGTCAGATCTGTAAACACTGTTGGCATATTCTGGTTTAGTTGGGTTTATACCAAACTTTCTTCAGTTTTTTCTGCCTAGACTGTTCTTGTTTGTGAGGCAATACTCCTAAGCTTTCCACAGTCCTCTGTAATATTTTGCAAGAGCGTTTACATGCTAAATTGGCCCTGCCTTAAGAGCAGCCGCCTCTCCTCTGCTCTTGGCTGGCCAGTGCAGGCTCTGGGCTGTCTTGTGTAACAGTTGCTTTATGGTGGTTGCACTTGTCTAGGAAAGGTGATGGCATCAGTTACCCTGGTCTTTATCAGCTCCCATTGTTCAGTTTCACTGGTTAGTTTCAAAAGGTCCCATTGAAGTTCAGATCTTTGCACAGAGACACGTTGTAGCTCTGCTTAGCCTGTTGTAGGCCACCTTTTAATTACACCGATGAGGAAACTGAGCTCCCTGAAATAATGTGCCCCAGGTCATTCGGGTAGCAAGGGGCAGAGCCAGATGTTGAGCCCAGGTTCTGGGGCTCTGGGTGCAGGATGCGCTGTACTGTGCTGTGCTGCCTCCCCACTTTTGAAGACACGGTTATTTTTATTTCAAATGCTCTGCTTCCAGTACCTCATATTAAGCTTAAGGAAGAGAGATTTCAGAAAGAGTGTCTAGTGCTAAATACTGCACATGCAAGTTGAAATTGAGCCTGTCTTGAAAAAAAAGATAATTGGGAATAACATAATCTGCAAGTTAGCTTTCTCTATTCAGATTGAAGCAAAGGTCAAACTCAGATCTAAACCAGGAGAAAGCGTGATGATGAGACGGTGTGAGCAGCTTCCGTCTTTGTTTTTATACTGTTGACAATGTGCCACGTGTAGAAGGAGAAAGCAGAGTCTAAGTTTGACAGGGATTTGAAAGACACGGGGAAAGAAATTTCATATAACTCTTAAAAAGCGGCAACACTATTTTTGCTTCTCTTTGTATCCTCAGCACTTAACACCGTACCGGGCACATAGTAAATGGTGAAACTGCTTGTTGACCGATTGTCCTCTAGGAGAATATTAAGGGTACCTAAATTTGGCTTTTCAGCATTTAAAAATCACAGCCTTTGTGTCCTGTTACTTTTGAGCAGAAAAGTAGTTATGTCTTAAATTTTGCTGTCACAGGTGATAGTTTTGGAACAAAATGATGTGGTCACTGTGGATGTAGCACGTAGCACGATACAGAGCAGCTGTTCCTGATTGCCACTTAATCGCTGTGTGGCATCAAGGCATTTATTTAAAATACTGCCTTTCCTTGTGTGAGATGCAGAGATTAAGCAAGTCCACCTCCAAGAGCTCCTGTAGCGTTCACGTACTGTGTGAGTAGGATACGGGCTCCTTTCACATTTGAGAAAGGTAGCCTGCCCCTCTCCCCAGTACCTTAATGCATCCAGATTTGGGGAGGCTGAGGAGCCGATTATCTCCGTTGTTGTGGTTTCTTGGCCAGCTGGCTATGTCCTTGGGAACAAGATCGGAATGTTGCTGGGGCTAAGAACCTAGGCACCACATCCTTTAGGTTTTTTTTTAATTCCTTCTTGACTCCCAGGTAAAGCTCGAGTGTGGATTTGGCACCTCAGAAGCTTGCCCTGTGTGAGATGATAGGGCAGGTGTTCCTTTTTTTTTTTTTTGGCTAATAGGCAGAGTTTCTGCAGAGCTAGAGTTGATTTGCACACTTTAAGTTGTTCTCTCGGTTATTGCCTCTTTTCTCTAGTTACATGTAAAAACAATTTTTAACTTCTTTTTTTGGAGGGGGAAAGGCCAGCCAGTTGGGATTAAGTGACTTGCCCAAGGTCACACAGTGACCTTTAAGTGTAAAGTGTCTGAGGCTGGATTTGAACTCTGGTCCCCCCTCTTGACTCTAGGGCCGTTGCTCTATTCACTGCATCATCTAGCTGCCCCAAATTTTAACATAAAAAAAATTGAGTTCCAAATTTCCCCCCTCTCTGACTTCCCTGTCCCCCTTATTGAGAAGATAAGCAATTTGATATAGATTATACGCATGAAGTCCTGCAGAATTTCCACCTTAGCCATGTTGCAAAAGAAGACACAGACCAAAAAAGTCAAGGAATAATAAAGTTAAAAAAAAGCTTCAATCTGCATTCAGACGTCATGAGTTCTTCCTCTGGAGGCAGAGAGCAGTTTTCACCATCAGTCCTCTGGGGTTGTCTTAGATTGTCGTGTTGTTGACAAGAGCTAAGTCCTTCACAGTCGATCATCGTCCGTGCGGCTGTTGTGTGTGTGTGGCTGTTGTGTGTGTGGCTGTTCGGTGTGTGGCGTTTCCTGGGCTCTGTTCATCGCAGCACTTCTGTAAGTCTTCCCAGGTTTCTCTGAAAGCCTCCTGCTCAGCATTCCTTAGTGTCTGTGCAGTACTGTTCCAGCACAGCCATGTACTACAGCTCCCCTTTCTCTTCCCTTTTGCATCTCTGATTTTACTTGTAGGTGGTCAGTGAACATTTTTTGAATGATTGAATCTCAGTATCCAAAACGGGTTCCATGTTTTAGTTCCTATAACTTTCGCTTCCTTTTCAGTTCCTAAAGGATGTATAAGTAATTTAGTCCATAAAGGTACTATGAGTGATATAAAAAAATACACACTAGGAAGCTCGAAGTCTTCTTAAATTTTTAATTCTGGTCCTTTCCCGTTGTTGACAGACTCACTGTTTTGCCTGACTACGCTGGCTCGAAGGGGACAGAATATGTGCCTAATACAGATGTCAGATTTCTATAGTCACCTCAGTTGCTATTATGGTTAGGGTTAGCGGAATCCAGGGTAGAAGAATCTTTCTCATGGTACAAAATCTAAATAGTTGGAATTCTTATATCCTTCTGTATAAATAGATTTTGAACAAGTAGTTGATATCAACCAACATTTTTATAAATTTTTTTTTTCTTGACAACTCTTTTGGTTTGAAAGTCTTTTGATTTCAAGACATTTGGCAAATATATATATTTTTTTACTTTTTCTTTTGGAGGGGGGAAGGCAGGGCAATTGCGGTTAAATGACTTGCCCAAGGTCACACCGAAAGTAAGTGTTAAGTGCTTGAGGGAAGATTTGAACTCAGGTCCTCCTGTGCTCTATTCACTGCGCCACCTAGGTGCCCTGAGAAATATATTCTTAATATCTTTTGTTAGGTGTACTCCATCTCTGGTCAGGGGTCTCTTTTCCTTGAATTTTAAGTTGTGATCTCTAAGTCCAAATTCCATGTGCAGGTACCACCTTCTTAGCCAGTGGTTTAGTTCCCAAATCGTATTCCTTACCACTGATGGGTAACAGTGAGGAAAACACAACATGTGCCCTTTTAGTTTTTGTAATCTTTGACAAGACTTTTTAGGTTCCCGTGGGCATATCATTTCTGCCTGTGCTAATGCCCCAGAAGTGCAAAGTAGTCATCCATTTTTGAAGTCTTGGGAAGTGCCCTTGGATACACGTACTAGGAAGGCAATAGACCTTATTTTTGGTGTACAGTTAAGAAATCAAGCTAAAGTGGAGGTAAAGGGGGGGCTTGTTTCCATCCCACCCTTTTTTCCCCCCTACCTTTCTTTTTTCAAAACATTGTTTTATTGTTCACATCATTCATTTCCATGAGATTTAGCGCTACAAATTTTCTCCCCATCTTTCCCCCATCCAACACCCCAAAACAGCCATCCCACTGTATAACCCCTTCCTCAGTCTGCTCCTCCTATGTCCCCATTGCCACTCTGACTTTCCTGTAGGGCGAGATGGCTCTCTCTACCCTTGCTTAATTCCCAGTTTCATGTAGTTCATAATAATAATAAATCTAAATAGCTCATAACAATAATACACACATATATATATATTTTTAACATTTGATTATAGAACTTTAAATTCTAGATTCTATCCCTTCCTCCCTTATCACCCACCCCCACTGGAAGGACAAGCAGTTCCATATAGGCTGTGCATGTGTAGTTACGCAGAACATCTCCACAAAGGACATGTTGTGAGAGACTGATTATATGTCCCTTCTTCCCATCCTCCCCTTGTTCTATTCTCTACCCTGTCCCTGTCCCTTTACTGAAGCGAGTACTTGCAGCAACACTCTCCCCCCCCCCCCCCCCGGCCCTCCCTTCTGTCATCCCGTCTCTCATCTACCCCTGTACCCCCACTCTCCTGTGTGGCAAGATACCCAGTTTAGAGTTTATGTCATTCCTTCCCTAAGCCAAATTCAGTGAGAGGAAGGCTGACCCTTTCCCTTTTGCCTTCCTGTTCTTCCCCTCCCTTGTAACAGTTATCCCTTGCCTCTTCTATATGAGAGAATTTATCCCGTTCTGTCTCTCCCTGTCTCCTCTCATTATAATCCTCTCCCACCTCAGAATTTCACCTTTTAGAGTATCATCCCTTCCTATTCAATTGATCCTGTGCCCTCTGTGTACACATATACACACATGTTCAGATATGTATTCGTATGCATATATACCCTCCTATATAGACGTATGTGTATGTGTGTTGGGTTCACTCGGAGAGGAACACAGACACGCATACCAATATGATGAATAAGCTGGTTCGGTTTATTGAGCCTGAAAGATTGCTTATATACCTTTTACATACATGAGAAAATACATGTTTTGCGTAGGCTCTGCAGGAGAAACAGATGGTCTTACAAAAGCATGGCAATCAGCAAAATTCATATCGATAGGCCTTTGTTTATCTGGTCAGGCTGCCCTGTTCTGTTTGATGTATCTACTTTCCTGCTTTTGTGCATACCATTCGTGGTCTTATGACCTCTCATTATCTATAGCCAGCCTTAGCTAGGCTCCACGAAGTCTCATGGTCCTAAGTTGTTATTCTCATAACCTTGAGCTGTTTTTCTGCAGGTGTTAGCTGGGGCCTATTCTCACGGTCCCATTTTGACCAAGAGCTTTTCTTAACTCTATATATGCCATGGCAGTATGTGGATACACACACACACACACACACACACACACATTTGTATTCCCTTCACCTATCCTCATACTGAAAAAAGTTTCATAAGTTACAATGATCATTTTTCCACATTGGCATGTAAATAGC
>CM053594.1:359974114-360022868 GCA_028646575.1 Pseudocheirus occidentalis | reverse complement strand
CAGTCAGGTTGTTGACTCTTTTCATGATTTTCCTGCATCATTCTCATTTCTCTTCCCAATTTTTCCTCCACTTCTCTTATTTGGTTTTCAAAATCCTTTTTAAACTCACTATGGCTTGTAGACAATCTTCATGTTTCTTGGAAGCTTTTGGTGTGGGAGTTCTGACTGTGTTGTCTTCCTCCTGTTCCATGCTCTGATTCTTTTTGTCCCCCAAAAAGGATTCTAGAGTTTGTTTGCTGTTCTTACTTTGCTTCCTTTTCCTGCTCATGTTGCCAGTGAATTACTTGACTTTTTAGCTCTGTGGAACTCTGCATCCAGAGGGGAAAGTTCTGTCCCAAATTCCTGGGGGTTTCACAGCTGCTGGAGCTATTAGGAGGCTGTTGCTGCCCCCACCAGCTTTGGCTCACTGAAAATGCACCCCAGGACCACCACTCAAGACCACGATCCGGATCCAGGCCACTCAACGCGAAAGCACTTGGCCTCTGAATGACTGCTTGGCCACCGTGCTGTCTGCAAGCTGGGAGCTTTGAAGCAGCCACATGGAGGCAGCTTGCAGGGCTGCCGCTTCTACCCCTTCCTTGCCCTGGAGTCCAGCAGAGGGACCCGCTTTTCTCCCCCCAATTTAGCTGAGTTCCACTGACCTTTCACTTTGTCCTTGTTTCTTATGGTTTGATAATTCTGGAAACTGCTGCAGCTGCCACTGATCCACTCTCCTGAAGGCTCCAGCTGCGGCTTGTCCTGGCCACCCTGGGACCAAGCCACGGTTTTGGGCCAGCCTGGTTTTGACTCCCAATGCTGTGATGAGCCCTTCCTGTCCTGCCTGCTTAACTGCATTCAGCGGGAGATGTGTTTTTCTGTACTTTTGTGAGTTCTGGAGCCCTAAAATTTGTTTGGAGTCATACTTTATGGGTATTTGAGGTGGTTGTGGGGGAGCTGCGGAATTCTCCCTGCTTCTATGCCACCATCTTGGCTCAGCCCCTCGCTGTCTTTCTACATCCCACCCTTATGTATATATTAATGATAATAATATTTACATTGTCCTTTTTCACCCTAAAAACTCCTCTGCTCTTTCCTCACGTTGGTAAGCCGGCTTTGCCACGGGTGCACAAGCCCTGACTGGTTTGAAAGGCTTCGCACACAAGCCTGTAGGAGACTACATGTCTGTCCCATCAGGACTGTGTTCAGAGAGGCTCATCACTAAGCTTTACACATTTCTGACCACAGAAACTGGAAGATCAAGTCAAAGAGGAGTTTCATTCTTTGTTGATGGAGAGGGCACTTGTTGGCAAAACCATGTATTCTTGAATTATTAAAGAAAATGTAAAGCACTTAAAAAGCGTCCTTCAAGCAGGCCATGCAGTGTAATTATTCTATTTTACAGCTGAGCATACTGAGGCCAAGAGAGATTAAAGGACATATTTGTGGTCAAACAGCTAGTGAAGGTTGGAGCCAGAATTCGCACTCAGGTCTCCTGACTCTAGATCTGTTGTTGCTGTTGTAAATCAGCCTCTTCCATTTAAGACTTTGTTTCAGTTAATATTTTATTGATGCCTTTTGCTTTGATAGCAGCCATTTTCCGGTTGCCAGAAAAAAGAACCATTACCCATATCTGTGGCCGTATCTGCTGGACTGCGCAGGACTGTACCCCCTGAGCTTCCCTAAGAAGAAGCAGCCTCGTTTCCTCTTCTCTTCTCCAGCGCTGACATCGGTCGTGACAGTCGTGCAGTGCTGGCTTTTGTCTCCTTGTTCTTTTTTTTTGTCCGCATGGTTATGGTCCTTCAGGTTCCTTCAAGACTGGTATTATTTCCAGCATGTAATGGTGTGTCAGCAATGAGCTTAGAGAAAGAGGAGCTTCCTCTATTTTATGCAGATTGAATTCTCATTTTAAGTTCTTTCTGAAAAGTTCTTTCTGTTCTTTCTATTATTCTGAAATAATTGGCCATTTTCAGTGACCCTGATTTGTTCTTCCTAAGTCTGTAATATAGAGAATGTCAATCCGTGATCCTCTAAGATGGACAGAAACAAAGTAGTATTTATTGGAATTCAAGCTGCCATTTTTCTGATCCACGTTTTCTTGTGTGTAAAATAAAGCTCACCTTTGTAAAAGGCCCCTTGCCCGAGGAAAGGACGGCTGGTTTAATAGGAAAATGCCCATTTCAGGTACAATAGAGTGACGTTACAGGAGCTTGTTATTTCGTGGATTTGGGTTCACTTCATATCAGATCATCTCCTCAAAAACCTAGATGTGCGTATTGTCCTTCTGCACCTCAGTCTTCTAGAGAAATACGAGCTCTCCCCTCACACCTGAAGTAAGAGGTTATGTCATTCAGTTATCAGCCATTTATCAAGCATCTCTCACGCGGCAGGAACTGCGGTCAGTGATGGAGATGAAAACATCAAGTCAGTATATGTATTAAATGCTCATGTTGGTGAGAACCTCGTCACCTAGTGGGAGAAGACGACATATAGAGAGAAGGGGAGGGAAGGGACCTGGCCCTGAGATGTGAGGAGGTCCAAAGGTGAGCAGCCAGGTGGGCAGTGGTTAACCAGCTGCCCTCCCCAGGTAAGGCTCTGAAGGGATCCTCCACGCTCCACCCTCTGCAGTCAAAACAGAAGCGGTCCCCGCCTTCAAGAAACTGCCTTCTCTTGTGGGAGACAGTATGTAGACATATATGAACAGGTGCAAAATAAATAACAAGGTAATTTTGAGGGGCAGGGTACTGGTGGCCCTTGAAGCTCTCCAGAAAGCGAGGAAGACTTCTGAAAGGTTGAGATGAGGAGCGTATTGTAGGTATGGAAATGAGAGGAAGCATCATTATGTGAAGGATTATGAGTTTCATTAAGCAGGCTGGTCCTATGCTTTGGAGCGTGGGAGGGGGATTGTTGGAAAGAATGGAAAGAGGGGGTTGGGGCTAAGGTGTAATAGGGAGCCACCAGAGTCTGTTGAGCAGGGCAACTTTTTCAGACTTGTGGAAAATCACTTTTGCATGTGTGCAGAAGATGGAATAGAGAGGAGAGAGCTCCAGAGTTTAGCAAAGTGCACGGCACGTAATAGGCACTTAATGTTTATTGGTGGATTGAGGTAGGAAGACCAGTTAGGACTGTTACAACCTGAAAGAGGTTGGTAACCATGTACAAATGTAGAAATCAAGTGAGTGGGTGCAAGAGATGTCCTAGAAGTCAGACATAGAAGTCAAATTGACCACTTAAATATGTGGGCTGAGGTAGAGGGAGAAGCTGTGGTGGCTTGGAGATGACAAACCTGGGTGCCTGTGACAGAAATAGATTCTGAAATAGCTGTGGATTGAGGGGGATAGAATAATGAGCTTTGTTTTGGATAAATTCTGTATCCAGTTAAAATTCTCCTTTAGTCACTGGCCAGTAAAGAGCTGAAAATCATGAGAGAGATGAGACCTGAATGTACAGATCTAGGAATCATCCTTGTAGAGCTGATAATGGAAATTATGGGATCTAATGAACTCAGAGAGAATGTGTGTAAGTAGAGAAGAGGGTCCAGAACAAGTGAAGGAGGAGAGTGTCAGGGCTGGCTTGAAGCTTAACATTAAAAAAATGAAGACCTTGGCAACTGGTCCCCTCCTTTCCAGGCAGATAGAGGAAGAAAAATGGAAGCAGCGTCAGACCTTATGTTCTTGGGTTCCAAGATTGCTGCAGACGGCACCCATAGAAAGATGTTTGCTCCTTGCCAGGAAAGCTGTGGCCAATCTGGACAGCACACTAAAATGCAGAGCGGTCACCTTGCTGACAAAGGGTCCTATGGTCAGAGCTGTGGTTTTTCTGGTAGCAATGTGTGATTCTGCCTGTTGGGCTAAGGAAAGTGCAGAATTGACCCTTTAGAATTACGTGCTGGACGAGACTTTGGAGAGGCCCTTGGACAGAAAACAAATCAGATAAGTCAATACTTAAAGAAATTTACTCCAGTTATTCACTGGAAAGTCAAATCCTGAAGCTTAAATACTTTGGCTGCATAACAAGAAGACAGGACTCATTGGAAAAGACCCTTGTGTTGGGAAAGATTGAAGGCAAAAGGAGAAGGGGATGGGAGAGGACGAGTGTGTTATGTGATCACATAAACTTGGGTAGACTTTGGGGGATCGTGGAAGCTGAGAAGGGTCTGGCTTGTTCTACATAGTGAGTCAGGCAGACTTAACAGCTTAGTCTTGGCCAAAGCCCACAGTTAAGGGGGTGAGATGTGGACGGTGAGTCTGACAAAGGGGACTGAAATGAAGTGACCAGCAGATAGGCGGGAGGGGACAATGAGAGAATGGGATCATGAAAGCAGTTATTCATTGCATATGTTTTGCACAGAGAAGATTTGGTAAAAATGTTTGTGGACCTTAAAATTTTGGTATTTAGAAGAGCCATTAACTGGTAATTTTTGTTAGCATAAATAAGTTATAAAATACTTTTTTCATTGTAATAAGCATATTCTTATAGATATTAGAGTAATCAGAATTCTGTGAGAAAAAGACTGGGTGACAAACTTCTGGCCTTTTGTTAGGCTTCACAACAAGAGATAGTATATGGCTCAAAAATATTTTGATGTTTAGATCCACGTTACCAAAACTGAATGTTAGAGACAAAAAAGGAGACAGATGGTTGGATGAAATACTCTTTTTACTGCATGAGGAGTCATAAACCCTCACAGAATGACAAGTGTATTATATTAAAATAATTTGACAGTATCACACTTGTGAATACAAATGAATTGTTAAGAAAAACAAATTGCCTGCGATTCAAAATCAAAATTTAAAGCTGAGAGCTCAGCCAAGAATAATCCAGAAGGAAATGATTTTCTTGCATTTTGTGTAACATTTATTTAGTATATTCTAATTATGAATAATACTTCAATAATTAAGGGCTCAGTAATTTTGTCAGCATGAGGAACACGACTGCCGTTGCTACTCTGTTACTTAGCAGATTTTCAAGAGTTTTTGCAGCAGAAAAAGTCCTTATTAGACCCATAATTAAAGCCTTTCCAGTTTGGTTGGATCTGTCCGACTGGCATAATGGTAAAGAAGCTAGGGTCATTTCCAAAAGAGGCGTGATGAATAATACTGACTTGATAATGAGGATTAAATGAGTTAACATGTGAAATACTGTGCAAAACTTATATCGCTATGTGGTAATGCTGTTATTATTGTTATTATTTTTATCCGTGATAGCTTGAAAGAGTTATTGTGCTTTTGTATCACTTTGATTATCTTATTTGAACAGATATGATCTCTCCCGTATGTCTCTGTCCCACATAATGTCTCCCTTTTTATAGGATCTTTTTCTCAGGATCTTCATTCTTAGACATCCAGGCATTGTAGCATTGCGTGAGCTTGGTATCCAAAGTCGGGGCCTGGGACTGAATCTAGACTGTTTCATTTATCTTCTGCGCATTGTGGAACCACCAGTCTATATTTCTCGACCTTTATTTTTCCATACTTGCCCTTGATGTCCGGTGCATCTTGGGGAGCTAGACTTCTTTTTCTGTGGGGCAAGATGGTGGCACCAATCAGTGAATAGCCATTTAAAAAATTTAAACATTTTTGTTGATACGTTTTGTTTTTGCTTGACTTTTAGTTCCAAATATATCAATATTTTCCCCCTTACCCTGATACCATATATTAGAGAATATAAAAGAAGAAAAAAAAAAAAGAAAAACAGTTCAGCAAAACTAACCAAATAATAACTAAGTTTGATAGTATGTGTAATATTCTGGACTTGGCTTCCTTATTGGAAATCAAGCCCTCTTCCCGTTCTGGAGCAGCTCCAAAACTGTTGAACTTTTCTTCCATCCATGATTTCTTATCCACATCATTGGGCCCCTGGGCAAATCCCCATATTTCCATCTGCTAAAGCGGGAGGAAATTTGGATGAATTTCTGTTGAGGGAGACTTGAGAGGGAACAGTAAGGGTTATCCTGGACACAGCCACATGGCTTACAGAACCCAAAACGGGAGTCTGAATGGTAGATGGCAGAGCACAGATAGAGACAGTGAACCACTAATGTGTTCTTCTAAA
The DNA here is from genome assembly GCA_028646575.1 of Pseudocheirus occidentalis. Taxonomy (NCBI): domain Eukaryota; kingdom Metazoa; phylum Chordata; class Mammalia; order Diprotodontia; family Pseudocheiridae; genus Pseudocheirus; species Pseudocheirus occidentalis. The sequence continues at coordinate 360,016,838 of CM053594.1, read as the reverse complement.
TTTTAAAAAAAGATTTATTTTTACTTTAAAAATAAGACAAATGAAGAGTATGAGAATTCAGAAAAAGATGGGAAGCTTGTCTGAACTGATGCAGAGTGAAGTCAGTGAAGTCTGGAAAACACTATTTGTAATGACTATGATAGTGTAAATGAAAAGAGCACTAAAATTAAACTAAATATGGCGTAATTATGACTTGTCCGAGGGAGAAGGAAATGCATCACCCTCCTTTCTTATTTTTATTTTTAGAGAGGTACACGATTGGGAATGGGCAGAAGGGGTGACGTGCTTAGTTTTGCATAACTTTTTTTTCTCCCTTGTAAGGGAGGGCTCATTTCTGAACCTTCTGGGAGTAAGGGGGCATTTTTGGAGAGGACACATAAAAAGAAAAGGCATCCATAAAACTGAAAGTAAATAAATGTTTTGTTGATAAACAAGTCCCCCTAAAACTATTGAGACCCTCCCTTGTAACAAAGAATTGTCGATGAGCAGAATAAAACAGTGCATGTCTGCTTATGAATACTTACTTTCCTATGTTCTTAGAGGAGGGGGAGTCTGTTTTGCTGTCACTCTGGAGTCAGGATTGGTGCCTGCATTGATCAGAGGCCTGAAACATTTGAACATTGTTTCTGGTTACATTGTTGTATTCATTGTTTTCTTTTTTCTGCATCAGTTCAGTTAACTCTTCTCAAATTTACCCGAGTTTTACATCTTCGCCTCTTTCTTATAAAATAGCATTCCATTTTATTAATATGCAACAGCTTGTTTAATCAGTGCCCGGGCATGGATCACCTACTTTGTTTCCAGAAAAAAATATTTCTATAATTATGTACCTCTAGTTCTCTGCTGCGTGTATGTGGAGCCTTTCCCTCTGTCTTTGACGCCCTTGGGAATTATGATGTGTTCAGAGTGTTACTAGATTAAAGAGGTGTACTTTTAGTGACTTTTATACAGTTATCCCTTCCATATTGTGGGGGTTTGGGCGTGTCACCCTTGCTATCTGGAAAATCTGTATAAAACTTTTTGGTCTGCTACCACAGAAGAAGTGTGACTATTTCCTTCTTCTTTTATGGGAGTATTCACAGTTCTTTATTGTAAAATTTGGGTTGATATTATATAATACCATACATATATTTTATGCATTTCCAAATTTATACACTTTTTCTGTGTCATTTGCTGGCCTTTGTGTGTTTCCTGTGGCTTCTGTAAAAGTCCCCCCAAATTTCCCCTTAATTCCTTGTGCCAACCCGCGGTATATCAAAACCACAATAGAGAAAGTCGTACGTGAAATGGATAGTTCAAAATTATTGTTCAGAAGTTTGACAAATTACTTCCTGTCTGTCCACAGCCTTGCTGGCATTTCTGATCTTTGTTTTTGCTAATCTGAGGGTTATGAGGGTAAAGCCCAGAGTTGTGTTATGCACGGAGAGAGTAGAGCTGAAGTAAGATGACACAGGTGCTCATGGCCCTTGTCTTTTACTAGCTCTGTGACCTTCAGCAGAGCTTGGCTTCAGCTTCCCCCTCATTAAGGTAGAGGGCACGCACAGCTTACCCTACACGTTGCTCTGCGAGAAGCGCTTTGTAAATAATAGACTTATCTAAATGCAGCTTATTTTTTGACTGCAGCTCAACCACTGCACTGTTAATTAAGTTCTTACCACGTTCATTGTGCAAGTTGTTAGAGTAAAAGATTAAAGATGAAAAAGATTTAAAAAACCAGTCTATGTCCTCAAGGAATTTCTGTTTGCTGTTGGGGTATAATGTTCTCAAGTGAGTACGATTCACGGTAGAGAGTAGGGAGGAAGAGACACAGTCCTGGGTGAGCAGAATGCTGTAAGCCTTGAAGGAAATTTGGGTCGGAGCTTAGAAGGATGTGGGAAATTTCAGGCAACTGCTGTGGATGAACTAAAGGCAATCAGTGCAAGATGAGTGAAGATCTTGCTGGGTATCACTGTGAATTTATAGGTGGTGGAGGCGGAGCTGGAGGAGAGGGGCTGTTGTGCTTGAAGCGCTTGTAGCAGAGAGCTCTGGGAGAGGAGTCAACATGAAAATAAATCAACTGGAAGCTCTGAATTCAATGAGATATTTATTAAGCATCCATGAGGTGCGAGGCGCCGTACGTACCAGTTCAGTGTTAGGCCCCAGGTGTACTGATGTGCAGAGAAGAATTGGAAAGCCTCAGTCCCCTCAGACCCGTCCTGGGTCTCCTCTTCTCGGTCTTCTCCCTGTGCCGTCTCACCAGATGATCTCATGAACTCCCAAGGTTTCCGTTGTCATCGTGCTGATGACTGGCTCTTTCTGATCTTCCGTCTTCTGTCTCTAACTGCTTCTTAGACAACCGGATCTAGATGACATCTTAAACTCAGTATGTCTGACGTTGGACTTGGTGCTCCCTGATCCAGTGCTGCTGGCCTCTTTGCTCTTCTTCATACAGGACTCTGTCTCCCAGTTAGAGGCATTTTCACTCGCTTGTCTCTTCCTTCTACCTTCCCTGGCTTCTTTCAGGTCTCACCTGGACATGTCCAAAACTGAACTCATTATTTTTCTCCCTAAATGCTCCCCCCTTCCAGCATTCCCTTTTACTGCTGAGGCAACACCATCTTCCCGGTCACCCAGACCAGTAATCTTTTTGTCACGACTCCTCCCTATCTTTGACAACCCACCTCCAGTCTGTTGATGTTTCCTTTGTAATGTCTCTTTTCTCTCCTCCGATGCCAGCACCACTCTGGCGCAGGCCCATATCGCGACATACTTGGACTGTTTAATAGCCTGTTAGTTGGTGTCCCTGCCACAGCCCTCTCCCGACTTTGGTCCATCCTCTGTCCAGCTGTCGGAGTGATTTTCCAAAGTGTGTGCCTGACCGCATCGTTCTCCTGCTCAGTAAACTCCAGTGGCTCCCTGTGTCTTCTAGGATCAGAGGTGAAGTTCTCTCTTTGCTATTCAGTGTCCTTGATAAGTTGGCCTTCTCCTTACCTTTCTAGTCCTCTTGTGCCTTTGGGATCAAGCATCATTGCCCTTCTTGCCATTACACGCACACACATACACGATGACACCTGACTGTGGTGTTCTTACTGACTGTCCCCCTTGACTGCCCCCCCCCCCCCTTTCTCTTCTCATTTCTGCCTTTCGTGCTTGAGGTCCTAGCTAAGATGATCCCACCCTTGTATAGGAAGCCTTTCCTGTTCCTCTTAATTCTGATGCCTACTGTTGATTATTCGGATTTATCCTGTGTCCACAGAGCTGTCTGCATGTTCATCTGCTTCGTTAGACCATGAACTCCTTGAGAGCAGGGACTTTCTCTCGCTTTTCTTTGTGTTTCTAGTGGTTAGTGCTGTGCCTGGCAGGTAGTAGGCACTTAATGAATCTTTATGGATTATCTTCTGAAAGGAACTTTTTCCGATCCTCATTAATCTTTGTGCCTTCCCTCCGGACAAGCCCCGGTTCATCCGATCCTGCATGTTTTGTCTGCATGCTCTCCCGTCAGATTGTGGATTCTTTGAGAGCAGGAACTGGTTGTTTTTTTGGCCATTTTTGTATGTCTAGAGATGAGTGTGGTACTCGGCAAGTAGTAAGTGTTTAATAAAAGGTAGTCGGCTGACGTCTCTCATTAGAGGAGGAGAAAGCGTAAGTGAAGCAGCATTTATCAGGTAAATGTCATTAATGTCATATCCCTTGAGACTGTGAGGTCTTTGAAAACAGGAATTGGGTTTTTTTTTTCGTTTCTTTAGATCTCCAGTACTTAGCATGATGCCTGTGCTCAGGCAGCCATTTAAGAAGTGATTGTTGACTTGACTTGTGTAATTCTGTGTTAATCCTGTATAAATGCCAAAGAGACCAGTAGAAAAAAAGGTTTTACCTCAACCCTAGCAAGCTCACAGAGATGACAAAAGATGGGAATAGTTCATGTTGGAAGGGCTGTAAAAAGACAGACATGCCAAGGAATTATTGGCCGAGCTGTGAATGGATAGAGCTCTTCAGGAAAGCAGTTCTGGAATTATGCAAGAACAGCGATCAAAATGCCCATGCTCTCTGACCCCAAGACCCCACTGCTAGGCGTATGCTCCAAGCATGTTTTGACAAAAAGAAAGACTACATGTACACCAGAATATCCACACCGATGCTTTGTAGGGGAGTGGAGAATTGGGAATGCAGTAGAGACTCCAGAGAGCGGAGGTGAGCTAAACAGATTGTGACACAAAGATATTGTGCTTTAAGAAATGATGAGCCTGCTATATACGGAGAAGAATAGAAAAGCCCTCCATGAACTGATGCGGAAGCGGACAAAGAAACCGTGAGAAACTAAGCCCTGCAGCAAGAGAGCCAGTCAGAACAGCACTGGGGGATCATGACAGGACACGCGAGGAGGGACTGCCTCTGCTGCTTTACAGGACTTGGGTCCTGGGCTGTGGAGCATTGCCTGTCATAGCAGACTTTTCCTTGTGTTAACTGGTTTTGCTGTGTATTTTTTCCTCTTTTAAAAATATTATATGTGTTAAGAGTTGGCTTTGTGGGAGCAAGGGGGATAAAGAAGGAAATCTAGATAACGTACAAACAAAACCTCGTTAAAAATCTGTGAAGACAAAGGAGGGGATTGGAAAGCTTTGTGTGGTGCTTTGAAGGAGGGGAGGTGAAGCATCTTTAGAGGTCTGACTTTGAGAAGGAAGTGCAGCCTTCATCCCAGATGTGAGTGAGTGCTTGCAATGTGGTAGAAATATTGGAGAAAGGGATTCTTGCTCAAAGGAACAACTAATGTGCCGGTCTGACTGGAATGGAAAATGTATGAATGAGGATGTGAAGTAAGACTGGGAAACAGGAGCAGACTCTGCGTGACCCCACTTGGAGTTTTCTTGGCCGAGATACAGGAGGGGCTTGTCATTTCCTTTTCTAGCTCCTTCTACAGATTGGAAATTGAGACAAACCGGGTGAAGTGACTTGCCCAAGGTCACACGGCTAAGCTGTATCTGAGGCTGGATTTGAACTGAGGTCTTCCTGACTACCAGCCTAGCCAGTGTTCCCTCCACTGCTCCTTGATAAGAATAGTTGTGCATTCTTGTGTTGAGAGTCCTCTGTGGGCACCTGAAGGCTCCTGTCGCTTGATTTTTCCAGATCCAGACACATGATTTAAGCTTCTTGGTTTATTTGGCCCCTAGGTAGTTGAGGGAGAGGAAACATTAACATTTTTTTTTATTGATTCCTATTTGTTACATTATCTTTATTTCCAAATACATCCCTCTCCCCAAGCCCTTCCTAGAGAATGGGCCTTTGTAACAACTAATAAAAAAAGCAAAGCAGCAGCTTTAGCAGAACTGCGCTCCGCTGAGTGGTTTTGTCGTGTCTGTCGTTTTTACCTGAGCAAAGATGCAAAAAAGGTTCACGTTTCTGTCTCTTGTCCAGGATCCAGCTTGGAAAGGTCCGTATGCTGCCATCCTTGTCGTGCTTTCTGAATTACACAACCTTCAGTTTTGTTGGTAAAGTGGCCGCGTTAAAAGAATGAGACTTATTTGTATAATGTTACATTTTAAGGCATTTTCAGTGCTCTCAGCAGTCACTACTCCTGTGCTTCTATATAGGAAAAATAAAAATTCAGATGAGAGGTAATTGTTTAAAATGAGCCATGGACTTGTTTCTTTATTTGTCTGTATTGATTGAAGTGTGACAACAGAGTATAGGAATAGAGTCCCCTGTTCAGTATGCGGCGCTTGTAAAAATCTTTTCTTTAGTAGAACTGACTCACCTGTGTTAGAAACCCAGAGGTGGAAGGGGCCGAAGCTCTAGGTCAGAAGGCACGTGATGGGAAGGGAACTGCTCTGGTGCTTTGGAACAGGTCGTAAAGCAGGTACCGTTTCCCCTTTTTCCTCCCAGAATTCAGTTGTGAAAGCACCAGGAAATGTATCGATAGGGAGAAAATCTTAAGACTTTTGTCCACGTTCGATTCCACCTTGGTTTTAGATGCATCCTGGTGATTCAGAAAGGACTGAATTCTGAAAGCCATTTAATTTAATTTTGATCATCTCAGAAAGCATTGACTTCATGGATCATAGATGTGATGTGCTGTGTTAGAATGTGTGTAACGTTGGAACTTTGTTTTAAATGAAAGAAGAAAAAGTCACGTGAAACGTTCAAGCTCCACGTCAAACTCTCTCTAGAGGAAAAGCTAGGACGAGCAAAGTAGCCGATTAATAAATTAGGCTTCTGCTGTTACTGTTCATTGTTTGGTATGTTCTACCTTTAGCACACGTGAAAGTGTGTACTGAATCTGGCTTGAAAGGTAAGACCCGTGAAATACCTGTTATTTGAGATAAGAAGATCTTTTCACTTAAGTCAGGATACACACTCCATCATCGGCAGAGTGTTGTAACTGAAAGAGTGAGCTCTCAGGTGGTCTGATGTCCTTCTTTTACACAGAGCCTTAGCCAGGGTCACCTAACCTGCCTCCCTGCTACTGCTGAAAATGTCATAAAAGCATGATTCTTAGATGAGCTGCATTCTGGTTCCTTCTGTGGGCACTGGCCAATATTTTAATTGTGCAGCTCTATGCAAGGGACAGGATATTGGTTTAAAACAAATGAATCTTCATTTTTTTTCCTTTGGAGACTAGGAGCCTAGTTTTCTGGGCTGGAAGTATGGTGCCTTTCACATTCCTGAAGTAGGTTTCATGTGTGAATACGTCAAAAGTTGTGTTTTACAGTGTGTTTTTTTTTTTTTAAAAAGCCGAATGTTATCATTTGCTAATAAATCTTTTGACAAACACAAGTTGTTATCGATAAGTATCTGAGTATTTTTTCAACAGATGGCAAAATTTGAAATGAGCATTTATACTTAAGTGATTTGCATTTTTAGATTCTATTTTTGCCAAACAAAATGCATTTGTAATTTATTAGGGATTTTTTTTTTAATATGGCTCTGTCTTCTGCATCCTGCTGGTTGATTCATTAAGAGACTTGGCTAGACCATGTGACTTTTTAAAAAATGTGTTTTTGCTGAGATTTTGCAAACACCTTTGCGGGGAAAATTGTTCAGTGGTGGAGGTGATATTATGATGTTCCTTTCTCCCAAATCCCTGTGCAGAAAACTAATCCAAATTCATCAGATTGAAAACTTGTTTTCTGTTGCTGTGGAAAGTTTTAAAAAAAAATTCTACAAATTAACTCTGAGTTGGCATGTCCTCTTCTCCGCAGTTGTGGAAAACTTACATGGACTACAGTTTATGAGTTTCTTGGAGAGAAATCTAATCCTAATATTCAAACTTGATGCATAAACTGATTCTTTGGCGTGCCTGCATTTATACCCATCTGTTACTGTGGCATCGTGCCTGTTAATATGGGGGCATTCCAGTTTCAGCGAGCCATGTGAGCCAGCAAAGATGAATTGTTTGGATGGAGGGCACTCTCCTGCAATACTAATTAATGTTGAGTTGATCCTAACCACATACAATCAAAATGTTGTCAGTGAAAGGAAAATGTGTTTTGACTATGTAGAAATGTGTATCACAGATGTTTTAACTACTGAGAACAATAAAATTAGTAATAACTTATTTAGATCTCAACAGTTTTCTTTTATAAACCTGAATTAAAAAAAATACCTGCTGTTTCCCTTATGATTCATTAAGGAGGGATATATTATAGATTCTGCTATCTTTTTGGTATTTTGCTTTGCATTTCTCTGTGGAACTATTAAGATATATTCTTGGAACAGTCGATTGATAATTGTTATTATCAGGCCAGAGTCTCCTCTCTTCTCTCACTTCTGAACTGGTACTTTGCAGTATAAAAAATGGTATCTGCTCAGGGAATGAGAAGGGATTTTAAAAAAGAGAACTTCCCAAACAAAACTGGGAAGATGTGATTCTTCACAACAAAAGAATGTTTACCAAATCCAAATTTGACAGGGTCTGGGGTTTTAAAAATTGTTTTCAGTCTTTGGTACAGATGATCAGTTATTTATCATCTTGGCATATAGCCGAGGTTGGTAGAAGTAGGTAGGCCATAGTGATTGTTCTGTGAACTTTGTACTTAGAGTTTCATCTTTATTGGATGTGTATAGTAGCAGCGCAGACAGCCATATAGGGCGGCAGAATGAGAGAGCAGGACAGTTCCTGCACTTGTGCAGTTTATATTGAACTGATGTCAATAACAAATAATTGTTGACCTAAGAAGCAGGCGTAAGTACTCACCAGCACCATTGCAGACTGTGTTGATAAATGGATATATGTATATTATGTTAAATTCTATTAAATAGAATAAGCGTAAAGTAGGATGGTGGGAAAGGCAGGGACTTTAAGAGATCATATCTTTCAGTTTCATGCAGGAGGATAAAACCAGGCCTTAGAGAAGACAAGTCACTTGTTCCAGGCCACAGACTCAGCAGGAGGAGAGTCTGAACTCGAATCCGTATCTTATGAGTTCAGTCTTCTTTCCCATCTACCACAGCTGCTTTTTAACAACCGTAAATGAGTTAGTTGTTGCATGTTGGTCCTTTTGGCTATAGATGAAGATCTGGCTTCGCCTTTCAATATAAGATTTGTTGCTATATGTCTAAGCAGACTTAGAGCTTTTTCTTCCTCATTTTGCAGATGTAGGTGCAGCCTACCCTGACATTGTGACCAGCAACACCTTGTCTCCTCTGATGGAGGAGGTAAAGTAAAAGTAGAATACACACCTGATGCATAAAATATAAATGTCCTGAGGACAGGGATTGGTTTGGGCCTTTCTCTGTGTCCTGAGTGCTTGGCAGTGTGTGTAATGCTTAGCACAGGACTGCGCTTATGTAGTGATGTGACCCCTGGAGAGGGGACAGAGTGTTCTTGTTACCCGGCTCAGTTTTTAGCACATAAACAGATTCCATCATTCCCGCTCCGCTTTGTACCGTCAAGAACCCTTTTCATAAATGCACTTGAAATCATAAGAATTTCTGGTTTTAATACTCGTGGTAATTTATATCTGAAAACATTATTAGTTGCCCTTACTTAGAGATTATTTTGCCCTTGCTTGCCCTTTGCTATTACTTTGTCCTTACTATATTTATCGCCCTTACTTAGAAATTATTTTTTATGTTTATAGTTTTAGAAGTGAAAAAGTGGTTTCAGTTTCAGCGTATCTGTTTGGGCTTGAGAGAGCCCAAGGAATGAGAGAAGCTTTAGTCATGAGATGCTTCATTTTAATGTAATTTAAAATCATGTTTGTCATTTCATAAGGCTAAGTGACCTGCACAGGCTTCCATCCCCAGCAGAGAGTGGGACTTGAGTTGGGGTTCCTGATTCTGATGGAGGCCGGTTCTCTGCCTCCTACTCTCTGTGAAAAAGCGCTCAGCACGGTGTCCGGCATGTGGGCCTCAGTAAATGGTTCCTCTGATCGACTTTCTGACTTAATTGGTCCTGATTCACAAATGGAGGCATCTCCTCACTCAAGAAGGGGTTTGTGATTGTCTTCCAAGTCAGAACTCAGAAAGCAGTTTCTCATAGAAATAATAATAAAATATCTGCACAAGAGTCAGAGAGCCTGTTTGATCCAGATACATAGCACTTCAAGTGTAATTTTGGGCTGTTAGTGCTGCACAATCTTGTCTAGCATCAGATATAACAATGCTTCTGATGGAAATGGCTTTCAGGATTCCGCCCGGGGAAGGTCAGAAACAGCTTTCCCCGTTTTGGTGCATGAAGTCGGTCGCTGCTCCCTTTTGTCTGTTAATCAGCCTGTGTATTATTAATTCCTTCCTCTCTGCTTTGACACATGCCCAGGTTTTCCCCCAACCTTTTTCTGAACAGCTTCAGCATCGTTTCGCCGCCATCCTGGCCCTCGTCTCATGCAGACCCCTAGGAGAAGGTGTCTGCCATCCCCAGAGATGGCCTTTGCTTCCTTCCCTCTCACCCCTTAGCCCTTCGCAGTTTGGCTTTCAACTTCATCGTCTGGCTGAAGCTGATCAGACCGGAGCGTATTGACCATCTCTTAACTGTTGGATCTGACGGTTTCTTCCCTCAGCACTCGGTGTGTTTGGTGTCTTGGTCACTGTTGACCCCTCTCCCCTTCTAGAAGCTCTTCTCTCTGGATTTTTGTGACGTTGGGGCTCCTGGTTTCCCCGCTTGTCTGATCAGTTTTTTTCTTTCCGGGTCATCCTCAGCATTATATCCCTTAACTCTGGGTATTCTCCACAACTCTGCCCCAGGTCCTCTTCTCTTACCGTCCTCTGTTTCTTAGTGACCTCCTCAGCTCCCTTGGGTTTAATTGTCATCAGTGTGTTCAGAACTGAGCTCACCTTCCGCCCCCTTCCCCGTTGCCTTTTCCCAAACTTCACTGTTTCTCCCAAAGGTCTCAGCATGTTCTGGATTCTTCCTGTCCTCACCCCGTCTGTCTCATCAGTGGCTGACCTTGCCATTTGAGCCTGTAGAACAAAATGTTTCAGCCGCCCCTCGTGTGTGTTCATGCTGCCGCCACCTCGGGTCAAGCCGTTCGCCCTTTCTCATGGAGCGTCTCTCAGCGACCTTCTCATTGGCTTCCTGGCCTTCAGTTTAGTCCTAGTCACATCCATGTTACGTATTGTTGGCAAACTGCACAGATCTGACCGTGTCAACTCCGGTGCCTTTAGTGCCTCCAGGACCAAAGAGAAACTTCTCTGTTAAGATTTAAAAGCCCTTTAGCGACCCAACCCCAGCCGGTATTTTTGGTCTAGTATGCTTCTCCTTTTCCTGCTAGTTTTGATCTGACTGAATCGGCCTTTTCTCTGACCTTTATCCGCATGACTGCGTTGCTTGTCTCTCGCCATCCTTCATGCCTGAAATTTGCCTCCACCTCCCGTCTCTCTTTCAAGACGCGGCTGGAGCCTTGCTTCCTGTGGCCATTGAGAAACCTTCGGTCACTTTGGAGAGATGGGCTTCAGTTGGCTGACGAGGTTGGAAGCCTCCTTTGGCCAGAGGAGGGCTGGCTTCCTGATTCTCTCCAGCTGCTGGTGCCCTCCCAAGCCACTGTGTTCTGTGTATGTTTCTGTATACTCATTGCCTTCCACATTAGAATGTAAGCTCACCATCTGTAAAGATTGTATTAGTCCTGTTGTCCCTGTCAGCTAACTAGCGGGGCTTCCTCTATAAATGAGAAGACATTCTCAGGGCAGCTAGTGGCGCAGTGAATAGAGCGCCGGCCCTGGAGTCAGGAGGACCTGAGTTCAAATTCAGCCTCAGACACTTAACACAAAAAACTAGCTATGTGACTTTGGGTAAGCCACTTAACCCCAGTTGCCCTGCCTTTCCCCCCCCCCCCAAAAAAAAAAAAGAGAGAAAAGATATTCTTGAATGTTATCTTCCAGAGGCTCCAGCTAGGAATAATTTACCAGCAAAACCAGTCATAGCCCTACAGGACACAATGGATCTTGAATGGAATAGAAGCCTTGCAGGCCTTTCTGATGAAAAGACTAAAGCTGAGCTGGAATTTCTAAATGCAAACGGAAGAGTAAAGAGAAGCCCAGAAAGGTACATTTATTTACACAGTTGGAAGGGGCTGGTGTAGAAGGACATTGTGCTGAAATCCTCATGGGGGAGAATAAAGTGTCCCTTCAGAGTCTTAATGTTTTCAAAGGCTGTTGAGGGAGTTTAAAAAAAAAAGTGAGTTTCTGTAGGTAGATTGATTCTGTTCTTAGGGTTTTATGAGAAGAGAGAGAAAGAAAACCAAGAGGAGGAAGAATGCCCTCGTGGAGAAAGGAGGACGAATGGCATGATGCCTGGCTCTTCTCTTGAGATACTTCTGAAAGGAGAAAGATGCTCACTCTGATACGGTTTAACAAGGAGGGTTGATCCCTTTTCCTCTCCCTTCCCCTCCGTCTCTCTTACCCCACCTCCTGTCCACATGCGCATGCACATAGACACGTATAGGCTGTGTTGTAGAAATGCACAAACGCATCAGGTGGTGGTCGGCGGGCTGGGAAAAGTTGGGGAATAAGACCAGAAAAGAAGAACGTCACAAGCCAAAAGCCTTCTGACCCTGCAGGTGGGTGATGGAGAGGGAAAGCCAGAACCTGGCATCTCTGTTCTGAGGGGCGGCAGGTGCGTGGTGTGTGGGCCTTAGATTGTTGCTTGGGCATTTGGGGGACGTCTGAACAAATTGATGCCTGTGAATGTCACGGAATATTATTGTGCCCTAAGAAATAATGAAAGAGATAATTGTAGAGAGATGTGGGTCGTGTGAACTAATGCAGGGTGAAGTAAGCAGAACCAGGATAATTACACAACGTTGAGTAGCTGTAGTAAAGTGCCTCGGATCACAACCTCTTGTTGTTGTGTCTCTTCCTCTCCCCAACTCGTCAGCTTGTTTTTGGTCTGCCCAAACCTCCGTTCCCTTTCAGCTCTCCCAGTCGCTACTGTGTTGTTGAACAGTTCATACAGTATTACAAAGAAAGCCATTTTGGAAAGACTTAATATCTCTGACCAGTGAAATGACCAGCCGTGTATCTAGAGGACATAAGATGCACCCACCGGCTCTGGAGGCAGAAGGGCCTGAGTTCAAATTCAGCCTCAGATGCTTAACACATCCACAAAAACTAGCCGTGTGGCCTTGGGTGAGTCACTTACCCAATTGCTGTACCTTCCCCCTCGGAACCTCCTGACTCCAGGGCTGTTGGTCTTATCCGGTGTTTAGTGGACGCGTTATTTATCTCCAGACAGAAGGCTGACGGTCTCAAGATATACATAAAGACCTGCCTTTTTGGACATGACCGCTGTGTGTTTGTTTGTTTATTTTGCTTGACTGTTACTAGGCCTTTTTTCTTTTGTTCCCTTGATTTTTAATTGGGGGAGGCGGTTGGGGATTGGATAAGAATAGGAATGCCAGTTTAACATTTCAGAATGCACAGAAGAAATCAGAAAGAAGTTCAGAAGGAATCATAGGCTGAATAGTTTTGAGAGTAATGTGGAATTGAGTGCAGACTTTTAAAAAATATGATAAAATGGGAATTTGTGATTTCATGTAGAAGCCTTATTTTGTGTTCTCTGCATATAGAAATGCTTTTTTTGAACTTGTGGAGCCAAGACGGTGGAGTAAAAGCAGGGGCTTGCTTGAGCTCTCCCCCAAATCCCTCCAAATTTCTGAATAAGATGATTCTAAACAAATTCTAGAGCTACAGAACCCACAAAATGACAGAGTGAAGCCCATCTCCAGCCCAAGAAAGCCCAGAAGGCCAGCAAGAAGGGTCTGTCGCACCCGGCTGGGTGCACAGTCCAGTGCCATCACAGACTTGGCCAGAACAGGCCTCGGGGGGGGGGGGGGGGCTGAATCACTAGCAGCTGTGGTGGTCTCCAGATTTCTCAACCCACAAACACCAAAGAAAGAAGAAGGTCAGTAGGGAAATTCTTTCAAATCTGGGTGAGAGAAGAGCACAGTCTGGCTCCAGCCCTGGGGCAACGGCAGCAGGATCAGCAGTGGCTGCTTCTGGAGCTCCAGGCCCACAGATGGTGGGAGGGATCAAGCAGTTGATCAGAGGGTGATTGCAGGGATCTCTTTGCTGGTGTTGAGGCAAGATTCTCTTGCCTTGCTCTGCTTGGAACTGGGTTGCAGTCTTGGATGGTGGTCCTGAGGTGAGGAGAAGGGCTGGTGTGGAAGATCTTGTGGTGGCTGTGGAGGGGGAGTCCTCCTCACAGGTCCAGAAAAGAGAGCTGGTGGTCACTCACAGGCCAGAGCACAGGCCAGGAGAGGAATAAACACCCCTCCTTTAATCATGCCACCTTAGAAGAACTGAACATTTTCCAGCTGTGAAAAACCCCTGAAAATTGGGACAGAGCACTGTCCTCTCTGAAAGTAGAGTCCTACGTGGACAAAGAGCTCACAAGTCAAGTAATTGACTGGGAATGTTAGCAAACAGCTTAGTAAAAATCAAGACTATAGAATCTTACTTTTGTGACAAAGAAGGTTAAAACATATGACATACAACCAGACGACAACAAAGTCAAAGCTCTCCTACATCCAGAGCCTCCAAGAGAAGCTCAGAGAGGATTTTGAAAATCAAGTAAGAGAATAGGAAGAAAAATTGGGAAGAAAAATGAGAGAGATACAAGAAAATCATGAAAAAGGAGGTAACAACTTGCTAAAAGAGACCCCCAAAATACTGAAGAAAATAACACCTCAAAAAAATAGACTAACCCAAATGGCAAAAAAGAGGTCCAGAAAGCCAGTGAGAAGAATGCTTTTAAAGCAGAATTGACCAAATGGAAAAAGAGGTCCAAAAGCTCTTTTGGAAAAAGAGCTGAAGAAATATAAGTTGAAAGAATAATAATTTTCTGAAGAAAATTATTCCTTAAAAATTAGAATGGGGCAAATGGAAGTTGATGACTTAATGAGAAATCAAGAAATTAAACAAAACCGAAAGAATGAAAAAATAGAAGATAGTGTGAAATATCTCATTGGAAAAAACATTGACGTGCAAGACAGATCCAGGAGAGATTAATTAACCTGAAGACCAGGGTAAAAAAAAAAAAAAAAGAGAGTCTAGACACCATCTTTAAAGAAATTATGTGGCCAAATCCAGAGTTCCCAGGTCAAGGAGAAAATATTGCAAGCAGTTAGGAAGAAACAATTTTAGTATTGTGGAAACACAGGATAACACAAGATCAAGCAGCTTCTACATTAAGGGATCAACAGGCTTGGAATATGATATTCTGGAGATCAAAGGAGCTGGGACTAAAACCAAGAATCACCTACCCAGCAAAACTGAGCATAATGTTCCAGGGGAAAATATGGATATTCAATGAAATACAGGATTTTCAAGCATTGTTGCTGAAAAGACCAGAGCTGAACAGAAAATATGACTGTCAAATACAAGACTCAAGAGAAGCATAAAAAGGTAAACAGGAAAGAGAAATTATAATGGGTTTATTAAAGTTGAACTGTTGTACATTTGTATGTATATATGTGATATAGATATCAAAGGGCACGGGGTGAGTTCAGTATAAAGGAATGATACCTAGCAAATAAAATTAGAGAAATCTATTGGGAGAAGGAGAAAGGGATAGAAAAAGGTGAATTATCTCATATAAAAGAGGCAAGAAAATACTGTTACAATGGAGGGGAATGGGGGGACGTGAAAGGGAATGAGTCAACCTTACTCTTACTTGTTTTGGCATTAGGAAGGAATAACATACACACTCTATTGGGTATCTTACCCTGCAGGGAAGTAGGGGGGGCAGGGAAAAGAGGGAGGGGAGGGCGTGTGGGGGAGGGAGCAGTCAGAAGCCAACACTTGAAAAGGGAGAAAACAGAATGTGTGCAGGTGCTTGATGTTTCTGTTTTTCACGCTTCATATATGCTCCTGAGCTACTGTGCTTTAGGGTGTTTTTTTTTTTTTTTAATGGAATTGAGGGGTAGTTCCTCTGCTGTTTTTGTTGCGGAAATTACCACTCACTACCTGGTGCAGATCTGCACCCACCCAGACTCTAATAGTCTTAGGCAATTGCCTGGAATACCTAGAGTTTAAGCAACGTGTTAGAGGCTATAATTCCAAGACATTGTAATTAGAAAATGTATTTTTAATTGTTTTTCTAGTAACGAAGTTGCCACATGCTAAGTACTGCGGAAGGATTAGGGAAAGAGAAAAAATGGGGTGAAAGCTCTGGAGCAGAGGTGCTCCTGCCTTCAGCTTGAGCTTTAGCAAAACAAATGAAAATGCCCTAGAACTTAGATGATGCTAATACATGGTTTTCTAAGGCAATATGTAATTAAGGCTCCTTATGTAATGTTTAGCGGCCTCGGTTTCTCTTCGAGTTTGACACACTGACTGATAGGACAGCAGCAGCATCCATACGGAAATCGTGGGCTGTTTCTGGGATTGGTTGGTTCACCCGCTCTGCTAATCTCATCCGAATTTGGGTTAGCATCACCGGTTTCTTAAAATCACTGAAATGTCCTTAATTTCCTGTTGGTTAATGAAAATGTGCAATTTTTCTCATGAAGGTTGAATGGGTAGGGAGGTCTAATAAGAGTTTGGTTGGATTAGCACGAATCCATCACCATTACTGGAAAAACCATTTAAAGTATATCCCCATCAGCGGTGACTTTACAGTGTCAGCTTTATATTTATTCCTCTTCTATATGTTTATACTGTGCTTGGCATTGATTCATTGTACTGAAATATTACATTAAAGTGTGGAATGTGTTCCTAGATTACAGTATTGTAGAACTGTTGGTAATAATTCTAATAGCTGTCATTTATGTAGCACTGTAGGTTGCAAAGCTCTTTCCATTAATTATCTAGTATCATTGAATATTACTAGGATTATGATTTGGAGAACTTTTAAAAAGGCATTTGTCACATCTGGAGACAGGATTTTTAAGAAAAATTTCTGGATATTTTGACTTATTTTGCAAGTGTGAAGCAAATGTGAATTGACTAACTTATTATTTTCTTATGAAAAATAACCACAGAATTTGGGGAGGAGCCGCAAGGTTTCTTGCTGAGGGCTGCTCAGTCCTAAATAAGAGCCAGACTGCTCAGTGTCCCTTTCTCTCTTCATGCCTCTGAGCAAAGGGTTAAAACAACAGTGATAGTTTTTTAAAATGTTAACTTTTGTTTATTTTTAGTTTACATCATTCATTTCTACAAAATTTTGAGTTATATATTTTCTCCCCGTCTTTCCCCTCCCCACTACCCCAAAACAGTGATCCACTGAATACCCCCTCCCTGAGTCTGCCCTCTCCTATGTCCTCTCCTATCGCCTCTCTGACATTCCGCTGGGACTAGTGCCTGTGTGTCTTAATTCCTGGTTGCATGTAAATAATAATGATAATAATAGTATATATGTACATACACACACGCACACACATATATAGTTTAACATTTGATTACAGAACTTTAAATTCTAGATTCTTCCTCCCTCGTCACCCACCCCCACTGGAAGGACAAGCAATTCAATACAGGCTGTTCACGTGTAATTTACACAGGACATCTTCACTGTGAACGTATTATGAGAGGCCTGTTATACGTCCCTCCTTCCTATCCCTCCTCCACCTTGTTCCATTCTCTACTTTGTCCCTGTCCCTTTACAGAAGTGTGTGATTAACACCCTTACCCCGCCTCCCCTCTGTCATCCCCCCTCTCATCCCTGTCCCCCCTACACTCCTGTAGGGCAAGATACCCAGTTCAGAGTGTATGTCATGCATTCCCTAAGCCAAGTTCAAGGAGAGTGAGGTTGGCCCTTTCCCTTTTGCCCTCCTGCTCTTCCCCTCCAACAGTGGTCGTTTTTAGAACCCAGTAAACACCTCACCTGGCTTGTTTCTCCCTGTTAAAGCCCAAACTCATGGGAGTTGTTGTGGGTTTTGTTTTGTGTTTTAATAACCGATGGGGAACTTGGATCTTGGCATTTGTCAGTGAGATCTCTTCTCTGTTTTCCTGGGATTACGTCAAGGTTCCCCTGTTGCATCTGGCAGAATATAGGAGGGATCAGGCAGTGCTTTTTTGTTCAGCGCCGGCTCTGATGGGTTATTGGCAGAAAAATCAATTGACATTTTCTTTCTTCATGGAGGCAGGAATAGAATGAAATACAGGTATAAGGCGGCTCTCACCTTACTCAGTGGAGAGGAGCGAGCTCTGGGCCTGTAGTCAGGAAGATCTGAGTTCAAATTCAGCCTCAGACACTTATTGGTTTTGTGACTCCTGGAGAGTCACTTAACCTCCGTCTACCTCAGTGTCCTTAACTGTAACGTGAAGATAATAGCAGCACTTACCTCTCAGGGTTGTTGTGAAGATCAGATGAGGTGATATTTGTAAAAAGTGCTTAGCAGCACCTGCCATACAAGTGCTGCATAAACCAGTGTTTATACAGACTCTGAAGCCACCTGCAGGGCGTTTCCCAGAGTGCTTGGTTGTGCCTCTTTGAAGGGTCACGGCTGTGAATGTCCACAGCGCACTCTCCTATGTATGTCTGTGGAATTGGGTTGAACTAGGCTAGTCAGCCCTGGCCCCTGTCTCCTTTGAGTAGGACAGACGGGTTACCCGTGTGCCTTGTCCTAGCCTTCTTTTGGAAAGGACTTATGTCTTTGGTGTAGACCACGAGGATCAAACTCAGATGGAAACAGATCCTTGGGGATTCCATCATTGCCTTAGAAAACCACAAATTAACATTATCTGTGTTGTGTTGTATTTTTTGTTTATTTTAGTAAACTTTTCCCAGCTGCATTTTAATCCTGTTTGGCCCACTTGGTAGAGTGTGAATTTGACCCTTCCTGTTTAGTCTGTTTCTCTTCCCCTCCTCCCTCCAAGCTTGAAGCTCTGGACACATTTCCCTGCTGACAGTGTGGGATGTGGGAGATAACTTCCCAGGACACTGAAATGCACACTTGGTCTGGCCCTGCAGAATGCCGTGTGCTGCAGCGCTTCCATTGGATACATGAACTTCTGGCATCCCAGAAGAATGTGGAATAATCTGAGAAATTCTAAAATGTTTCCTTTAACTTTTCTAATGCTAACAAGAAGTGCACATATTTCAGCTGGGCTATAGGTTATAGATTTTATTTTAAAATGAAAGGTAATTTGCACTGTGTAAAAAAAAAAAAACAACCCAACCAACACAACTGTTTCCTTTTAACTTCTCAAGGTAATATTGCTTTTGCTTTTGACTCATTGTGCCATTATTTTGTTTTGTGCCTCTGTAAAAATTGCTTTTAGGGCCGTAGTAAGGAGGGCTATTTTTCACTTAACTTTTCACTTGTTGATGATTTTTTTCCTTCGGCTTTAACTATTGCATTTGCAAGAGGAAAAATCAGGCAAGTCTTTCATCGAAAGGGAAGGTAATACTGGATGACGCCACAAGATGTCGCTTGTGTAAAATGAAGTCGGCTCTTGGCACAAAGCTGGTGACATCCAGGACGTTAGAAGAGCTGGATACAGTGTTTTCAGGCAGAATTTTTCTATGGAAAGGTTGTTGGGATCAGTAGCAGAGTGTTACATGTTTGGATACTTTAGTGCATGCAGATACAGAAAACAGAGAGGGCCAGCTAGATTTCTCAAGTTAAATGATGTCCTTTGTCGTGGTTTAGGCCTTTAGGAATAACGAGTCTTTAATGGAAGCTGAGAGGTTACATAGTAAAATCAGCCTTGATGGTGTCAGGCTGCTGTAAATGTATATCGGGATCCTGATTCTTCTTGCCTTTTAAGCTCTGCCCGTGGCCACTAACGGCCCTTCTTGAGGCCTTTTTTCCATATTTCTCCAATAGGATTGAAGACTATATTAGGTGGCTTTGCATCCCCTATACCTCGCGCAGGGCCTTGCCCTGAAACATGGAATCTAGTCCAATGGAAGGCCCTGGGCCTTACCTCTAAAACTAGCTCTTTGGATTCAGTGACCTCTAAAAGTCTTTATCTGGCTCTCTAAGTTAAAGGAACATTTAGGGAGAAATACAAACGACCAGCGTCTGCATTCTGAGGGGATCTCAGACGGCCCATTCTGGGAAAGACCTCGATAAGAATCAGCACAAGATGGGAAGGTGGGGAGCAGGTGCCATCCTGCCATCCTGTGGGCCCAAGGACCTCAGCAGCAGCGGATGGTTGGGTGAATGTCAGTGAACAGATTCATTCAGTTACAGAACTTAAAAGGGTCTTAGGCATCATCTTGTCCCAGGCCTCTCATTTTACAAATGTGGAAGGAAAAGTCCCAGAAGTGACGTGTCCTGAAATGGCTGCGTAGGGAGACAAGACAAAGCCGGGACTGGAGCCCAGGTTCCCCGACTCCCAAGTTTATCATGCTTTTCAGGCTCACCATACTTCCCTAGAAAGCAGGTGAAATAAGGTAAACTTCCCCTAATTTCTTTTTTACAAACGTAAAAATAAGCTGCTGGTGCCCTACCTAGGGAGATGAGAGCAATTTATAATGGTTTGGTGAGATGAGCTTTTGTGTTGCAGAGGGTGGCTTAGGCATTAACTGCTCTTCTGTCCTGTTGTCAAAGCTCAGACATGGCAGGGGTCTTAAGGAAGGTCATGAATCTAACCTCATTTACATGAGAAAACTGAGATCATGTGATTTACTTAGGATGACACAGGTAGGATCTGTCTTATTATTTTACATACGGATTGTAAAGTAAAAGTAGCTCTTCCCGTCCCCCACTCCACACAGCACACACCAGGATTTATGGCTCATTCTCTTATGGGTGGGGGGACTTAGTTAATGCTTTTACTCTCCCCCCCCCCAGCCCCCATGGTTATATGAGCCTTTACTGACAGTTGGTTTTTTTTTTTTTTTAATTTGACCTATGGTAAGGGAACCCTGCCCAATTAGAAATTTATTTATTGTTAAGATTGGAACAACTAGAGGGAGAATTTTTGTTGAAAGTGTCAACAATATGATATATATATATATATATGTGTATATATATATATTCCCTTCAACTATCCTCATACAGAGAAAAGTCTCATGAGTTACAGTTAGTGTTTTTCCATGTAGGAATGTAAATAGTTCAGTTTTAATTAGTTCCTTATGATTTCTTTTTCCTGTTAATCTTCTCGTGCTTCTTTTGCTTCTTGTATTTGACAGTCACATTTTCTGTTCAGCTCTGGCTTTTTCATCACGAATGCTTGAAAATCCTCTATTTCATTGAATGACCGTATTTTCCCCTGAAGCATCATACTCAGTGTTGCTGGGGAGGTGATTCTTGGTTTTAATCCTAGCTCTTTTAACCTCTGGAATTTCATATTCCAGGCCCTTTGATCCCTTAATGTAGAAGCTGCTAAATCCTGTGTTATCCTGATTGTGTTTCCGCAATACTCAAAATTGTTTCTTCCTGACTGCTTGTAATATTTTCTCTTTGACTTGAGAACTTTGGAATTTGGCTATGATATTCCTAGGAGTTTTCTTTTTGGGATCTTTTTCAAGAAGGGATCAGTGAATTCTTTCAATTTCTGTTTTGCCCTCTGGTTCTAAAATATCAGGGCAATTTTCCTTGAGAATTTCTTGAAGGATGATTTCTAGGCTCTTTTTTTGATCATGGCTTTCAGGTAGTCTAATAATTTTTAAATTATCTCTTGGATGTATTTTCCTGGTCAGTGGTTTTTTCCAATGAGATATTTCACATTGCCTTCTATTTTTTTCATTTGTTTGAATCTGTTTTATAGTATCTTGATTTTTCATAAAGTTATTAGCTACCATTTGCTCCGTCTAATTTTGAAGGAATCGTTCTTTTCAGTGAGCTTTTGAAATTTCTTTTCCATCTGGTCAATTCAGTTTTTAAAGACATTCTTCTCATTGGCTTTTTGGGCGTCTTCTGCCATTTGAGTTAGTGTATTTTTAAGGTGTTATTTTCTTCAGTATTTTGGGAGGGTCTCTTTTAGGAGGCTGTTGACTCACTTTTCTTGCATTATTCTCATTTCTCTTCCCAATTTCTCCTCCACTTCTCTTACTTGATTTTCTAAATCCCCCTTGAGCTCTTCCATGGCCTGTGACAAGTTCATATTTTTCTTGGAGGCTTTTGATGTAGGAGTTTTGACTTTGTTTCCTTCTTCTGGTTCCGTATTTTGATCCTTTTTTTCCCCCAAAAAAGGATTCTGTGGTCTGATTGTGCTTCCCCTGCTTGCTCATCTTCCCAGCCAGTTACTTGACTTTTGAGGGCTTTGCCTCGGTAGCACTCTGCTTCCAGAGTGGGGAGAGCTGTGTCCCAGCTCCCTGGGGTTTTCATTGCTGCCAGAGCTATTAGGAGGATGCCCTCCGTACAGCACCCACAAGCTTTGGCACATTGACCACACACCCCAGGACCACCACCCAAGACCGCGGTCCAGATCCAAGCAGGTTAAAGCCAGAATGATTGCCCTCTGAATGGTTGCTTGATCCCCCTATGATCTGTAGGCCAGGAGATCAGGAGGCAGCCAGGACAGCAGCTGCAGCCTCCGCTACCTCTGATGCACTGGGGGCAGGGGCCAGACCTCCCTCTTATCTCACCCTGGATCAACAGGATTCCCCACTGACTCTTTACTTTCTCTTTGGAGTTTATGAATTGAGAAGTCTGGAAACCACCACAGCTGCAGGTGACTCGCTGTCCTGAAGTCTGCTGTGGCTGGTCTGGGCCTCCGGTCAGGGCTGCCCAGGGTGTGGGCTCGCACAGCTCCCGTGGGACTGGGCTCGGCTCCCTGCTCGGTGCCACAGACCCTCCCTGTCCGCCCGCCAGTCTGACTCCCGCGGGACGTTTGTTTCTCTCTGTCGCTCTGTGGGCTCTGTAGCTCCAAAATTTGTTTAGAGTCATTTTTTACAGGTTTTGGGGGTGGTTGGAGCAGGAGCCGAAGCAAGTTCCTGCTTTTACTCCCCCATCTTTGCTCTGCCCCTGTGTCGGGTCTTGAGGGAAGCCAGGGAACCCATCGGCCGGATCAGTCACAAAGAAACAAAACACAGTCCCTGCCCTCAAGGAACTCACAGTTTAACGGGGGTGGCTGGGAGGGGGAGACGCACAACATGCAAATACATACACAAGCCACACTCTGTATGGAATAAAGAGGAAGGACTTAATAGAGGGGAAAGCACTGGAGTGAAGAGGGGTTAGGGAGGGCTTCTGGTGGAAGCTGAGATTTTAGTTGGGACTGGCTAGAAGACTGGAGCAAAGAGGGAGAGCCTTCCAGTCATGGGACATGTAGTGCAAAGTCATGGAGATGGGACACGGTGTGTGTGTGTGTGTGTGTGTGTGTGTGTGTAAAAAGAAAGAGGCTTGTCTGCCGTGCAGTGTGGGGAAGGGAGTAAAGTATAAAAAGGCGGGAAAGATAGGAAGGGACTGATTGAGAAAGACCTTTATTCAGTGCCGTCAAGAACAGTGTATATTTGATCCTGGAGGTAACAGGGAACGCCGGAGTGTATTGATCAGAGGAGTGATGTGGTCAGACTGTACTTTAGGAAAATCACTTTGGCCGCTGAGTGGAGACTAGATCGGACTAGGAAGTCTTGAGTCAGGAACAGTAAGAAGGTTATTATAATAGTGCAGCAAAAAGTGATGACCACCTCCGTTAGGGTAGTCGCTGCGTGAGTGGAGAGAAGTGGGTATGCGTGAGCGACAGTATGTTGAAAAGCCAGTAGTTGGCAATGGATTGGATATGTGGGTGACCGAAGTGGAAGAAGACAATGAGGTTGTGAGGCTGGGAGTGCTCTCAGGTATAGGAAAGTCGGAAGGGAGGCTTGTTGGGGAAGGAAAACAAGTTCTGTTCTGGACATGTTGAATTTGGAATGCCTGCAGGACAACCAAAAGACAGGTAATGATGTGAAATTGGAGCTCAGGAGACTGGGGTTAGATACATAGATCTGGGGGTCATCTGCATAGAGATAACTGAGCCCGCAGGAGCTGATGACGTCCCTGAATTGGGAGAGAAGAAAGAGTCCAGGGCGGTGGCTTAGGGGGCACACGTGATTAGCACGCGTGATTAACGCACGGGACTTGGACAGAGACACAGAAACGGAGACTGGGAAGAAGAGTGTCCAGACTGGTGGGAGAGACTTTAATTAGAGATGAGAAACCCGGCTCTTAGTTTTTTGTTTTGCCATCATTTTCCTGTTGGGCCTTTGGTAAGTCATGTAATGTCTCTGACTCTCATTTCCTCATTTGTGAAACATAACGGTTGTTCTGGATAAGTGTTTCTCAAACTTTTTGGTCTCAGGACCCCTTTGTGGTTTTAAAAAGAGCTTTTGTTTATGTGGATCATATACGTTGATATTTACTGTGTTAGCAATTAAAACTGATAGTTTTTTGTTTTAAGGGCTTGGAGTAGCTTTATTTTTTTTTTAATTTTATTTTTTTGAAAATGATAAAAGTATGTTTCAGTGTGCACTCAGAGTTCATCAGAACGGATGTACTCAGCATCCGTTTCTGGAAGCAGATAGCATTTTAAAACTGATATTTAAAAATATTTGTTAAGTTGTGTAAAATAGCAATTCATTACATGTAGCATAACCTTTTTAAAATGAAAAAATAACTGTCTTCCAAAATGAAAAAAATTAACTAGAAGAGTTTACTTGTTTTTGCAAGTCTCTTTAATGTCTGCCATAATAGAAGTCAGCTTCCACATTTGGTCTATTGAGATATATTGTTTTGGTTTAAGTACTTGAAGGATATTTCAGTGGAAGAAAGCCCATTGCTTCCCAGAGCTAGGTTCCTTGTCAGAAAGACTTGTTCATGTTGAGCTCTAATTTGCCGTCTTGTAATATGCACCTGCCGGCCCTAGTTCTGCCCCTCTGTAGCACACAGAAAAAGTCCAGTTTCCTTCCCTGTGAATATCCTTCAAATGTCTCCAGTTTTGTTTTCGTTTTCCCAGGCTTGTCAGCGCTTCCTTGTGATATGACATTGTTTCTGTCTCTTCAACCACGTTGATGGTTTTCTTTTGGGCTCCCTGTAATTTGTTATCATCTTAAATGATGGCCTAAGCAACTGAGCCTAAAACCGTAGTCAGTCAACAAATTTGTTAGTCAGTGAGTTAAAAAGTCATTTATTAAGCCCTTTTCTGTGTGGTGGGCTCTGTACTTAGTGTGTGGGATACAGATACAGAAAAGAATGACTGTCTTTGCCCTCGAGAAGTTTACAATTCCATGGGGGAGGACAGGGCAGAACAGGAACCGATGTCTGGCACCTCAAGTGCTGCGGTGGGCTGAATGCTTGTTGACCTGCTTTTCTTTTCTTTCCTTCTCTTTTCCTTCTCCTTCTCCTTCTCCTTCTCCTTCTCCTTCTCCTCCTCCTTCTTCTCCTCCTCTTCCTTCTTCTCCTTCTCCTTCTCCTTCTCCTTTCCTTCTCCTTCTTCTCCTCCTTTCCTTTCCTTTCCTTTCCTTTCCTTTCCTTTCCTTTCCTTTCCTTTCCTTTCCTTTCCTTTCCTTTCCTTTCCTTTCCTTTCCTTTCCTTTCCTTTCCTTTCCTTTCCCCTTTCCTTTCCTTTCCTTTCCTTTCCTTTCCTTTCCTTTCCTTTCCTTTCCTTTCCTTTCCTTTCCTTTCCTTTTTCCTTTTTCCTTTTTCCTTTCCTTTTTCCTTTCCTTTCCTTTCCTGTTTTCTTTGGCTCTTGCTGCTAAGAGTTTCCAGCCCAAACTTAACTCTCCCTCAGCTGACTGTTTGACCATGTTTTACCTTTTATCGCTTAGTGAGGAGATAAAAATGCTAACATTAAGAAGAAAAACTCCATCAAGATGTAAAATGCAATAGACCCAAGACTCTTAGAGAAGTAGCTCTTGAAGGGGAGGAGGGTGAGGGAAGGGAGGGAGGGCAGACTTTGGGAGCCTAAAAAGTGATGATCTGTATGTGGTGGAATGAATTGGAAGCAGAAAACTAAAGAGGAGAGTGGGGTGCATTCTGCATCAGTTAGCACCGATCTTTCTGTGCTTCTCCATATTTATCACCCACATCATTTTTTATAGCACAGTAATATTCCTTTACATTTATGTACTGTAATTTATTTAGTTCTTCTCCAGTTAGTGGATGCTGTTTTATTTCCAGTTCTTTGCTATGACAAAAAATGTTGCTGTCCATATTTTGCCATATATGAGGACTTGGTTCTTATTCATGGCTTCTTTGAGGTGTAATGGATTTCCAGTGATAGAATCTTCAGTTCAAAGGGCACATAAACATTTTAGCTACTATATTTGCATGATTCCAAACCACTTTTCAAAATGGTTGTACCATTTCACAGCTCCACCAAAAATTTCCTGTCCTTCCACAGTCCCTCCAGCACTGAGGATTGTTAACTTTTGTCTTTTTTTTGCCAGTTTACAGGGTGTGAGGTAAAACCTCAGGATTGTTTTGATTTGCTTTTCTCTAAATATTAGGAATTGAGAGCGTTCTTTACGTTTATTTGTTGGGCAATGGATGTTAGTCATGTCTGTCTGTCTGTCTGTCTGTCGTTTATATTTCTTAGATACCAAGTCCTTATCAGGAAAATATGATACAAATTTTTCCCCATATGCCTTATTCTAATTGGGTTGATGATGTCTCTGTAGAAGGTTTTCAATTTCATATAACCAAAGTTACCTAGTTTTCTCTCTTATACTTGCCTCTGTCTCCTGTGTGGTTAAGAACACATTCTGTACCCATAGCCATGAGAGGTCCGGATCTGTTTGTCTTCTGATATTTAAAGGAGAGCTGTATCATCACTTTATTTTCCATCTTGCTAGTAGGTGAAACTGTTGTCTATTTCTTTTGTTCTCTATTTTATTCTATTTTTAATTCAAGTTTTTTAGTCTTGAATGCCCACAAAAACATTTCGATGCATAAAGGATTTTTTGCAAAACCAAATCTGTTTGATACAGCCTGTTCATTTGTTTAAAAAGCTTTTAATAAATTTATCTCACTACTTTCTTTAAAAAATTTTTATTCTATTAAATTTTTTTATCTGTTTTTAGTTTGCAACAGTCAGTTCCACAGTTCCTTGAGTTCCAAATTTTCTCCCCCTCCATCTCCTCTCCCCTCTGCCTGAGTTGGCAGCATGCCATTTGATAATAGGCTCTACAGAAACCTGCGCATTAAGCATTAGGTTGTAAAGAAGAGTTATAACAAATGAAGTGAACAGTGAGAAAGAAGGAATGAAACAAAACAAAACACAAAAAAGAGAGAGCAAGCAGTTTGCCTCAGTTTACATTCAAACTCCGTAGTTCTTTCTCTGGATGAGGACAGCCCTCTGCATCCTGAATCCCTTGGAGCTGTCTTCTAACCTTGCATTGCAGAAAGCTCAGTCCATCATCACAGATACAATGTATCTGTAATTGTATACAATGTTCTCCTGGCTCTGCTCCCCTCCCTCAGCATCACTTTATATAAGTCTCTCCGGGGGTTATTATGAAGTCCATCTGCTCCTCATTTCTTATAGCACAACAGTATTCCATTACATTCCTATACCACAACTTGTTCAGCCATTCCCCTATGGATGGGCATCCCCTTGCTCTTCATTTCTTTCCCACCACAAAAAGAGCTGCTAGAAATATTTTTGTGCAAACGAGTCCTCTTCCCACTTGTGTGATTGCTCTCTTTGGGATGCAGCTCTAGAAGTGGTATTGCTGGGTCAAAGGGTATGCACTTTTTTATAGCCCTTTGGGCATAGTTCCAGATTGCCCTCCAGAATGGCTGGATCAGCTCACAACTCCACCAACAATGCATTAGAGTTCCAGTTTTTCCACATCCTCTCCAGCATTTATCGTTTTACTGTTTTGTCATCTTAGCCAGTCTACCTGGTATATCTCATTACTTTCAAAACTGCCTTGCCTGCTTGTGCTTCCTTTTGTACTTTGTTCTGTTCTCCTGTATGCACTTAAACAAATGCCAGTGGACTCCCTCTTTTTTCAGTATCATCACTGCTGTCTTGTTCTCCCTTTCTGCCCCCCTCCCCCCCAAAGCATAACCAACCTACCCACCTGCCTTGTGACACATCCACACAGCGCCCGGCCCCGTGTAAGTTTACGTTTGTACCTTGTGCTGATCTTCTTTTGTCCGGAGGTATGGAAGATGCTTCCTTTTGGATCAGAGTCTTTAAGTCTTTGAAAGATATTCTTATTTTTTACAGGTTGTTTGTGTCTTTGTATGAATTGTTGCCTTGTTTTTGCCTGCTTTAGTGAACGTCTGCTTTTAGTTCTCAGGCTTCTCTGAAGTCATCTTTTGTTACTTCTTAGGGCACAGTAACATTCCTTCCATCTCTGTACCACCTTTTGTTCAGCTGTTCCCTGGGGGCTCCCCTTCACTGTTTCTTTTCTTCCCTTTTCTCCTTTTCATTCCCTTTTAATGGATGATTGGGAATGTCTTTTGCCTTTGTCTGCTTCCTCCCCCTTATCATCCTCTGTCAAGCCCCCACCTCCCTACACTCCATGTTTTCCTGCACCATCCTTTGTGTTTCTATCCCACTCAAGAATGAGTTTTTTAAATATCCTATTGCAAGATCTCTTGTTTGTAGTGGAAGGTGGTTGCTTGGTGCTTGAACTACTTTTTTCTGTATGTTTTTGGTTATTTTTTTTTTAACATAGAGGTTTTAATTTTGTTTATGACATTCCTGAGACCTTTCCTTTTGGGATTTCTTTCAGAAAGTAATTGAATAAATTCTTTCCAGCCTCACTTTGTCCTCTGGTTACGAGAGATCTAGGTCGTTTTCACTTACGAATTCTTGAAATACAGTGCCCACACTTTTTCCTAAATCGTGATTTTCAGGGAGTAGTCTAGTGAGTCTAAACATTTTTTTCTCTATCTTTTGATTTTGGGGTCTTATTTCTTCCTGTTTCATGAAGTCATTGATTTTTATTTAGTCTCATCTAGTTTCTAGAAGATCTATTACTTGAATAATGTTGACCATTTTCTCTTTAAATCTGCATGATGCCTTTCTTGTTATTTATTCCAGAACTTACATTGAATTTTTTTTATCTCTTTGTTTTTTCTAGATATTTATGTGGTCTTTGAGGGAAATTCATTTTTTTCATTGGATTCTCAGCTTGCAGATGTAATGGAATTACCCCAAAATCCAACCTCGAAGGAGAAAGTATCTCTGAATTTATTATAATGTTTTAATAACGATCTGTGTCTCATTTGGTTTACTCGTCTTCCTACTCTTTCGTCCCCTTCTGTGCTTTTGGAACCCTCCGAGGTACCCCATAAGCCGGTGCTAGGGACCTTGAGCTTGTGACGTTCCCATGCGAGTGTAGCCCTGGCCAGACTGGAAACAAGGCATATTCTTGTCTTGCAGTGTGTGGCTAAACAAACTGGTACAAAAATATGATGGAATAATACTGTGCCATAAGAAATGATGAACATAAAGAATTCAGCATGAATCGATGCCAGGTGAAGTAAGCAGATCCAGGCAGGTCCAACATTTGCAGTGCTTATAGCAGGATAAATGGAAAAATTTAAGAAAGAACAAAGTGCATATCCCTCCCTTTGCCGAGGTTGAGGATTTAGGGGACAAAGCATGTTGTAAATCCTGTCAGATGTGGTTCATGTTTTGGTTAGTTTTGTTAAACTTCTTTTCCTCTTCTTTGCTCTTTGTTCCAAGGAATGACTTTCTGGGGAAGAGAATTGGGAGGGATATATTTGGAGATGAGGGTGCTGTAAAAACAAGAGGTGTCAATCAGTGTGATAGGCATCCAGGTGGACATCATGCTTCTCCTTTCAGCATCATGACCACGTTTCCTGCGCCTGCCCTGCGTCCCTTTTTCTCTTGCTGCCTCCTCGTGGGATAAGCTGTCTCATCTCTCTCTCCCCACAGACGGTGCTTGCTCTCTTTTCCATCGGAACTCAAGATGTCATAATTCTCTTGTGTGCTTACTGCCTTCTAACATGTCCTGTAGAGATTTGTATAAATATATTGTTACAGCTGTTAGACGATCATCTCCTTGAGGACAGAGGGTGGGCTTTCTTTACCTTCATGCATTACCTTTCAGAGTGGCAAGCATAGAACAGAGACTTGAACATTTGTTGACCTGATGGTCACTTAATAATGATCTGTGTTTTATTAGATTTGCTCATCTGGTTCATTGGCCAGGGCAGAGGTACTATGGGGAAGGGGATAGTTAAGATAGAGAAAATCTGGAGAAACACAGGACAATAAGATTTAGAGCTGGGAGGCAGCTTCGAAATGATCTTGGTGAACCTCTTTCTAGATGAAGAAGCTGAGGGTAAATATTGACCTATTTAAGCGCATACAGATAAGTGAATGGATAGCCAGAGTGAAATTGCATTTTATGGTGTAGGTATGAGTATTAAAACTGTACATAAGCCATTTATTGAATGTAAGTCAGTAATTGATTTATGCAGTGCAGAAACCACGGCATCTAATACACGGAGAACCTTTGTCAGTGATTCCCAGCATTCATTGCTTGTCGTTGCTTAGTGAGGTAAAAATTGTTGGAAAGACTTGGTGAGTGGTAGCTGGGTGGTTCAGTGAATAGAGCACTGGCCCTGAAATCGGGAGGACCTGAGTTCAAATGAGACCTCAGACACTTAACATTTACCAGCCGTGTTACTTTGGGCAAATCCCTATTGCCCTGCCCTCTGCCCTCAAAAAAACAAAACAAAAAAAGACTTGGTGACCTGGTTTATTAAATCTCTTGGGAGTAAGATTTGTTTGGGTTCTCTTAACAGAGAAAACTAGCTGAATTTATGGCGTTTTGCAGCTTGGTGTTTGATACATGTATCTTAATTTTTTGATGCTTTGTTAGGAATGCAAAACATTTCCTGTTCTACCACACAATGTGGGGGATCAAAGAAAAAGTTTTTTTTTTTTACAAACTGCATATCTTTGTTTACTTACTCAGGGAAGCTGATAAGAAATTCTATTAAAGGAAAATGAGCTTTGAAATTATTAAATGTTTTTGGTGGCATTTGCTCAGTGAAGGGAGTGGATATCCTGTGGACACCTTCAAATTTAATAGCCTTTCATAATTTAGTTTCTAATGAAACAATCAGCCAGTTTCTCCTAACTTGAAATAATGGAAGAAGATTTTTCATTTCTGGGTCATGCCAGTGCAGTATCTTCTACCGTTAAGTCTGTTTTGGGCTTAGCAGAGAGTCTCCAAGTCACGCTGAAATCTGAACCTGGTGCTGAAGAGAAAGGGCTCATAGATGCCAATGTTGAACCATTTGAATGCCCTTTCATTACTAGGTAAGTGTTGGGACCTGGAGGAATTATTAAGAGAATGAGTCTTTCAAAAATAGGATAAAATTGGAACCAGATATTTTGGGGGCCCTTTTACATGAATAACTTTGAAAAGGGCAAATGATGATTAATGACCAAATAGTTAAGGACAATAGGGGAGCCTGATTGTCTCCATTATTTTTCCTTGATGAGTTTGTATCAGAATGTTTTTATGTGCTCATTTCTTCATAAGCTAATTTATCAAAGTGCTTTGAATGTACTACTGAGGAAAATGCAGGATTTCTAAGCCAATTACGAGGCAGGTTAAAAGAGCAGTGAAAGCCTCTATATTAGATAGTGGGATAAACAAGTCCTTTCAAATAATTTCTGAAGATGATTATTAGGGTTTTTTTTTTGTTTTTGTTTTTTTTTACCATCTTTCATTACCGGCCTTCTCTTCTAAGGGAAGGCTTTCTTTAGTGATGAGTAATAGGAAATATATGAAAAATCTTAAAGGTGAAAAGCTATTTAAGTCTGTGGCTTTCATGAGTAGGAGTGGCATGTGTGCCCACCTCTGTGCCTTTCAGGGTTGTGTATGTAATGCTTTTAAAATATGAGGATAACACGTTATATGCCCATTTTAAAAAAGCTAAGCTGTGTTTGGTACTTTAATATGATAAAAGAACAACAGTTTTTCATTTTTAACATACTACACCTGTGAAGATCCAGTGTTATAAGTAGGCTGAAAAGTTTGAAATTTGTAATTCATTTATGAAATGTAAATACAAATGAGTACAAGTCTGTTTTTTAGTTACTCACTATAGATATTTTTTTTTGCTTTATTTTTGGACGGGGGAAGGCAGGGCAGTTGGGGTTAAGTGACTTGCCCAAGGTCACATGGCTAGTGTTAAGTATCTGAGCTCAGATTTGAACTGGGGTTCTCCTGAGTCCAGGGTCAGTGCTCTGTTCACTGTATCACCAAGCCACTCCTAGATTTTCTATAGTGTAAAATAAGCCAAAGTGCCAAACTAAGGAGCCACTTTTTCTGTCTCTGTCGCCTCTTCCTAACTTCTTAAGCTGAGGAATATTTTTTCCTCTGGATGAAAAATTGCTTCTCATCTCCAGTCCTTGATGCCAAATTTCCCATTTTCCTCTTGGAGTCTGATTCACCTTATTTGATTTCACCTTTGAAATCAAGATGATTATATGTTTCCTGTATCTTATATATTAGTAGTACTGTATGTATTAATTGTTTCAGCAACTTTGAGGGTATCTTGAATATTGGTAACAGACAATAGGAATTATAGAGATTCTTTTCATCCTTAACACTGGCAATCCAGCTATCCTTACTAGAGTAAATGGAATGTTTTCCTTTAAAGTAAAAAAAAAATCTTGACTCCAAATTGTGTCCATCCCTTAGTCTGTGTGTCTGTATCCCAGAAGAGTGATGAGTATTGTCGATAAGGGCCTTTGCACTTCAGTTTCTTTGTCTGCCAAATCGCAGGGGCCTAGGTAAGATCTGAGATCCCTTCTAGTCTTAAGGCCTTGTGATTCTGTTATATAGATGTGTGTTTCCAAGCTTTCATTGTGTTTGATAGAACAAAGTTTTTTTTTAATACTAACAAGTAGATTAGAACTTGTTTTTTTTTCCTCTTTTGAGTATTCGTAGGAGAACAGAATTTTTTTAAACTTTGTTTATTTAGAAAAGGAAGGGTAGTGCTTCGAATCTGAATTTAGACCAGGATACTGCCTTTTTTCTGCTTAAGAATTCTTCTGATTTGGTGTAAATTTCTGTGGACGAGTCTTCTTGTAGCAACCTAACTTAGAAATATCCCGTTTAAGGACATTTAAAATTGTTCTTGCTGATGGTATCTCCTATTCACTGCTCTTTTTTTTTTTTAAAGCAGATATTTCATCTGTCAGAGGAACTACAGTGGTAGGAATTCAGCAGCACAGCTTACCTTGGCCTTTGGCATAATTTTCTTTTCTGCTAACTAAATCTTTTTGACTCCAAGACCAATGAATTCTAGCTTTGTAACCATGGACAAGTTACTTTCTTTTTTCTTAGATTTTCCTTCTCTAAATAGAGATGGTGCTACTGTAGAATCAAGTGAAATAATTAATGGAAGTGCTTTTGAGTGCATAAAAGCAGGGTACAAAACATAAATAAGGTGATGTTTAGCAAGCCAGATCATTCATCTTGACTTTGCCCGTTTTCTGGGAGAGCTTGTCAGTAAGCAATGAGATAGTTGGGAGCAGACTGAGGAGGAGAAAAAAGGGACCTGAGTAATGTACTTGTGATTTATGGAAAATAGAATTACATCAGCAAAGGCCATAGGTATTTGTTAATTCAGAGCCTTCCAATTCAGATTCTTTTGTTGCAGAGAATAGGCTTGTGTTTTTGTCTGTTAACTATGAACAAATTAATAGTGCAAGCAAGAGGGAATATTTGCAGTGGAATACTTAGTTTACTTTAAAAAACATTTCTCTTCCAAACTTTCATGTAGTTGAGCCAACATTCATTTGCAGGGAGTGCAAGCACAAAGATTTTTGGAAAGCTACATGGAGGCCATCCTTATCAGCTGGTACAATAGATAGATTTCCTTATCATTTTAAGTTTCTTAGAGTGCTTTTGAGGCTTCTGGGTTAAAACTAGTTTGATAAGCTTGTCAGGAGACTTGTTTTAAAACATGTTTTAAAAGTCTTTGTTATTCTGTGTACTGGAAAATAAACATACAGTTTTGAAAAGCGTTTCTTCATTCTGACTAGTCCGCTCTGAGTAGCCTGTCTTTTGGTAATAGTTCTGTGTAGTGGCTCCAGGAGCAGTGAAAAGGTACACAGAAAATGGGTGTTTTCCTTTTCTTGAGGAGCTCATAAGAGAGGACTTGTACATGAACATAATTGATCCTTCTTCAGAATCGCTGTGGTTCAGCCCTGTGGATGCTCTGTTCCCTGGTATTGTCCATGTCCTTTTGAACTCTTCCTTGACACAGTGCCTCCAGAACTCCTTCAGTGCAGTGACATAATCAGAGTTAACTGTGTCCCTTTGTCAGGCGTGGCGGCACAGCTCTAATGGAGGCTCACGTCTGTACACGAGTGGCGCTTTATGAGTACTGAACTCTTAATGAAGCGGCTGGAATCAACTTTTCTGGAAAGAATTGGCGGTCATTTTCTGGAAAGGAAACAGCAGTGGAATGGAGAAGAGAAGGCATTTAGGACTGAATAAAGTTCAACATCTGTGTTGGAACCAGTTTGTGGAAGGCTTTCAGTTCAGTGGTTGGGAGATGATTTATTTGCTCTGCAGTGGGGAGTTCCTGAAGGTTTTTGAGTAAAGGAGTGGTATGCTGAACATTAAGAACTGCATTAAGAACATTATTTGGTTTATCATGTGAAGTTTATTTTAGAGAGAGAATGGAATGGAGGTGAGAAGAGCAGTTTAGAAACAGTTGAAATAGTGAGGGCAATAAGAAATGAGGTTCAGAATTTAGAAGCTTCAGCAGGAGAAAAGAGCTAGGGAGTGCTTTGGAGTTAGAATGAATAGTACTTGGCAACTAGTTGAATGTGAGGAGTGAGATGTGGGGCTCAAAAATGATTCTGATGTTAGGGTTCTGAGGACAGTAATCAACGGAGGCATTTTTGGGGGAAGACACATTTAATTTGCGTGTGCTGAGTTTCAGATGCCTTTAGGACACATCTAGCAGGCATTTGGAAATGTGCTAGAACTCAGGGTAAGGACATGTATGTAGCATTAGAGATTTGAGAATCATCTGTATAGACTTCAGAATTAAGACCAGTGAATGTGGAGAAGCACGAGGACAGAAACTTGATGGAGAATATTTAGGCAAAATTGGAGCGAATATTTCTTTTTTTTATTGTTTTTATATATATAAATGTATGTATGTATGTATGTATGTATGTATGTATAGTTTTTTAAAACATTATCATAATTTCCTCCAGTATCCTTCCTTTTCTCCTTCCAGAGAGCCGTCCCATATAAAAGCATTTCTATTTTGTCTTGTGTTTCTTACGTTATCATAGTTACCATAACTATCCCTCCCCTTCCCAGAGAACCGTCTCTCTAACATGCAGTATTTTTTAGAGAGGAGAAACTTCAGCACAACTGATTAATTTACTGAAAAAGTCTATAAATCTGTGCAGTGAGTAGCACTGACGATTCTCTCCCTTCACAGGTGGGGAGTTTGAGGGCGCCCTCTCCTCTGTCTTTGTTCCAGTCCTGCTCAAGTTTTATGGTTTTGTGACATTTTGGTTTTTTTTGGTGGGGGGTGTAGTCTTTCCCATTGAGTTCCTGTGTATTGTTTTCGTGGCTCTGCTGGCTTCACTCTGCATCGGTCCATACAGATCTTTCCAGACCTCTGCACACATAACGCATGCATATTTTTACAGCATAGTAATATTCCTTTGCATTGATGCACTACTTTGTTTAGCTGGTCGCCATTTGATGGACATCTGTTCTGTTTCTAACTCTTCGCTCTCACGAGAAGTGCTATCAATATTTTGGTATATATGGGTACTTTTTAATGGGCTCCCCAGTTCAGAAGGCGTAGACATTTTAGTCACTTTGTTGGCATAATTCGGGGTCGCTTTCCAGAAGAGCCGTGTCCTTTCACAGCTCCCCCAGCAGCGTGTCAGTATGGCTGTCTTTTCCCAGCACCTCCGACGCCGAGGTGAGGGGCAAAGCAGCTTTGCAGAAAGCTTGTGGAGAGAGCCTACGTGGACCACATCATACCACGAGCATTTGAAGATGGAAGGACAGCGGACAGATACAGAATGGGAGACATTTGTCAAGACTTTTCCAATGAACTATTTTCTCCGTCATTGACCATGGGAGTGGTCACATTCGATTCTTCTTTAGGACAGTCTCTCGTGTGCTTCAGTGCAAGGGGCCAGTTATGGGGGGCTCTGCCATCCCCAAGCAGGGCTGAGGAAGAATCACTGATCCGGAGCTTGCTAGTGGGTGCATAAAAAGAGATGGGGACTGGAATGGTGAAAGTAGAGAGCCACAAGGTTTATAGAGCCATAAATCTCCTTCCTAATTCTTTTCCCCTGAGAACATAGCATACTTCTTGGTTCCAGGCTGTGAGTTCTGGGCTGTGGGTATAAATGCCACACTTATCTTGAGGACCTAATCCTTACACCTAGGTGAGCTCTTTCCTGGGGGATGGGGAATCCATCCAGGCCCATCAGCCGGCCAAACACCTGAGAGGGCTTGTTCAGCCTTCAGAGTCAGTCCCACTGGCCTGTGGTCCTCTCTCCTTCAGGAGGAGATAGAGAGATGGTGGTGAAGAAACTGAAGATGGGAAAGCAGCCGGATCCCAATGGATGTAGCCAGAGGAGGCCTGTAATGGAGCCTGCACAGTGTTGAAGGCATTGAGGGTTGATTCTTAAGGTTCCTGAAAAACATTTGCGGAAAGGATTCCTTATTACTATGAAGAGGAAAAAAGTCTTGATATCTACTTGATATCTGTTCCTATCTTTGCATCTTTACAAACTAATACAGAGGTGACCGTCACACATTAGGGCAGCCTCGATAGGGGCTTGAGTGCTGAATGGGTCGGCCTGCTGACAAGATCAGGCAGGACACATCTTTACAGGTACACAGAGGATTGCAAGGTGTACAGATGTGAGATCCTTTTATATATACCTGGATTCTTACACTCCAGATTTTATTTATTGTGTTCATTATTTACAGAGCATAATGTTTACTGAATGCAAAAAAGCATTTGATTTTTTAGAGCAAAGACGCTTGAAAAGTTCTCTCTTTTAATAAAGCGTTTATCAGACCTGGTATATTAGAAATGAAAAAAATGTGAAATTTCTGATTCCTATGAAAATAATGTAGGACAATTGTTTAATTTAAAAATCTAATATAATGTGATTTTCTTCCTATTTTTATTAGAAATGAAGATCTAAAGCAGATGTTGGAAAGCAACAAAGACTCCGCCAAACTCGATGCTATGAAACGGATAGTTGGGGTAGGTACAGTCATGGATGGCAGTTGTGGTGAACACATGGATAGTCTTTTCATTAAACATAATTGTCTTCTGAATCTTCAGACGCTTAAGTGTCCGGTTTTCCTCATCTATGCTCTTTAAGGCGTAGCAGTATAGTTATAATAGGCAAAGGATCAGTCTCAGAGTTGGGGAGATCTCCATTCAGGTCCTGCCTCTGACACCCACTGACTCTGCGACCTTCGTGAGGCGAGTAAACCCAGCCCCTTCAGAGTCCAGACAGGCAGCTCTAAATCAGGTCTGATCCTGCCCCAAAAAGAAAGACTCCAGACTTTTATTTTCTTACTTTTTGTTGTTAAATTTTGAAAGATGTGCCCTTTTGCTGTTGAGAGGTGTTCTTTTAGGAACTCACATAGAAACTGATCTCTGCTGCCGTACGTTGACTTAGAAAACCACAAATTAACATTATCTGTGATATTACATCTTTATTTTTTAAAACATTTCCTAATTACATTTTAATCTGGTTCTGCCTACAATATGTCAAATTTAATACCTCTGTTTTCCATTCATGTGACTTCTGGTACTTCTCCTGGGTCAATCACTCTAGAATTTTAAAAAATTTTATCATTCTCCCTTACTTTTATCATTTTGCATTTTGTTTGATTTTGATTTTCTTCTGTTTCTGTGCTCTCTTTTTTCCTCCTTTCTTTCTCATTCTTTCCTTCCCCTGCCATTAACTTTGATGTGGGAAAAAAATGAGACAGTTGTAGTATCCTGTGGTACTTTATTGGGATAAGCATGGCCTGTCTCCTGCAGACGGAAGCGGTCTGGTCATCCGGGCGCAGCGTGGTGGCCCTGGAATAGCACCAAGTCTGAGTGGTCTCAGTGTCATGCAAATGGGCTTTTGGATGCCCTTAACTGATCAAGATTCATCAGACCTATCAGTTTGACCGGAGTCTATCAGAAAGCTGCTTCATCTTGAGTCTTAGTGTCCGGGCCAGTAAAATACCAGGACAGCTTTATTACCTCTCAGAAACAGACAAAACTAGCCGTACTCCCTTAGAGTGTAGAAAGGGATCCCGGGTAGACAGTGATCCTGTCATGGATGTGTGAAGAACATTTTTCTTTCTTACTGTGCTCTTGTGACTGGAAAACCTTAACATATAATCTGATGGTGCCCATGATAATTTTTTACTGAAGTCTTACTTAGAATAACTTTGGCTTAAACAGAAAGAGTTTTCTGAATTAAACTCAATATTTTTAATTTTACTGCACGGAAGCTCAAATGAAAAATGTACTGGGTAGAATCAGGAGCTAGGAAACCTAAGCACTGCCATGCTCATTGGCATCTCAGGTGTCTTCCAGCTTTAGATATCTGAACGAGGCCTAAAGTTTTACTTCTGCAGAACTGGAAATAATGTTTCTTTGAAGTAGGAACATGCAGCTATTATCAGTATAAGACAGACTATGAGGAAAAACCATTTGGAATCTTTAGGAAGAATGGTGTCATTTCACTTTACGTGGGGTTTTTTTGGTCATGATTTTGACAAAAGTGTCCTTTTTCCTAAGTGTTTGTATTTCACATATACTACAAATGAAAACATTTTTACTTGATTTTACAGTCAGAAATTCCAACTAAGAGTATTAAACTTAATGTTGTTATGCAAGTTGTTGGCTCAATAAGGAATCTGCACAAGATGGTGTCCTTACCTTAAGAGTCATATCAGTTTGAAAAGTAGGTAGAATCAGAGTGCCTTTTTTAGAGTTTGTGTATTGATTAGTAATATCTCTGGTTGATGGATTATGCTGAAGATAGGTTGTTGCAAATTGTCTTACGCCCCTCTAAGAATTTTAAATTAAGTCTTAGGAGAACATAAGTTTTTAAATGTGATTTGGAAGAACATTATGTTAATGCAGCTCTAAAGAAGTTTTAAAAATGCTGGTAATGATGTTGTTTTTAAACCAGTTTAACTCCAGACTAGTCCCTCTGCCTCCCATCACTTTTCTTCTCTTGTCATTTTTTCGCACAGCTTCTCCGATCTTCCTGATTTCCATGCCTGGGTATGTCATGTCCCTACTGAAGCTCATTTGGTGGTTCTATGTTGTTTACGAGATAAAATAGAAATTCCTTGTGTCGGCATTTAGGACCCAGTTTTCCTTTTCATCCTTATCCCCACTGTGTTCTGTGTACTCTGAGGTTCTGGGCATACTGCTTTACTAGCCTTTTATCAATGCCTCTCCTCCCTCCCTCCCTTTCCCATCTCCGTAGATGTACGGTTAAATAAAATCAATAGTGTTTTTTACTGGGTCATTATAAATGCTGACGCCTTGAGGAATGTGCATCTCATAAGTATCTCAGCAATTGCACATGTTTAACCTGTTATATCTTTAGAGAGTTTCTGCAGAGATAAGTTTTAAAGATGATATTTCAGCACTGAGTAGGATGATTAATATATTCAAATATTAAAAAAGAATAGGTATTTCTTTTAGATGTCCTTTTTTTTGTTTGTCATATTGGCCATTTTTATAATCACTTATTTCTCTGCCTTCTGCCTCTCACCCTCTAAATATGCATAAATATACATTCTAACCAGATCATTTTGTGTGTGTGTATACATATATGCACACACACACACACTTGCACATATACACATATATACATAAAACATAAGTTCACTCAGAGTAAAGAGTATCCCCTCTTGATGGGTAATGTAAGGAGTCAGAATTACTGCTTTTAATTCATGTTAAATTGGCACTCATTCTAGTCTGGTAAACCTTTGTAGAAATGATCCCCATTGATTTCCTTCTTCTTGGAATCTCAGTAAGAATCCTGACTAGACTCACTGCACTTTTTCCCCCTTATTTTCAGTGGCCAATTTTCAGTCTGAAATCTGAAGGGCACCAGGGGGGTAATCATGGAGTTTGTTTGTTGCCCAGGTGCTTCAATCAGTAAATGTTTTTTCATGGTGACCATCGTATTCCAGTCAGGGCAGAAAAGCATCCATTCTCATCATGATCATATAACAGACGTCGTTGCTCAGGTGAAATCTCTGGTGTAGGCCAGAAGGAGGCCTCCTTGTTCTCCATGGATCGCTAGTGTTGATAGAAGGTGGTAGAAATTGTGCTTCCATATAAGTCATAATAAGCAGTTTTTAAAAAATCTTGTTTTTTTGCTTTGTCTAAAGCTTAATGCCAGCTTGATTCAACAATCTTTTTTGTGAACCTTCTGACGTATGTAAGGACTTTGTTAATTCTGAATTTTGTTTTTAATAATCTGTTTTATCGATGTATTATTTGAGTTAGGATATCTTCCTGGGGGAATCTTCAGCATATTTGAAATATTCGCTTTCCATTTCCTTTATTCCTTTGAATTTGGATAAAATTAGATGTACATTCTGATCCTACTTTAAACTGGGGATGTGATTGGTGGTTATGCAGTATTTGCTAAGGTATGTGCTGTTATTCAAGGTTGGTAACAGTGTCACGTGATTTTGTGTGATAGGTGAATATAGAATAAAGATTTCAGTGATGCTGTCTGCCCATCATCTTGTATATGACAAAGTATATCTGTTTTATCACACAACAGTTCAGAGATATATTGGGGTTCTAGAAGTAGACACACTTTGATGTTTCCTGAGTACCACAGATTTGTTGTTTTCAAAGCAATTTACCGTTCACAACAGCAACAAAAATAATCAAGCAAATTATCAGCCAACTAACAAACCAGCAACCAATAAAACACGTCCAAAGAAACCAGTGGTCACCAGCCAACCAACCAACAACAGCCCTCAAGCAGACCAGCGGCCAGCACACAGCCTGCATGTTCCCCTAAGCTGCCTCTGGCTAGCACTGCCACCTTCCCAGCTGCCTTTAAAATATTTAGTCATCCCCTGGTCCTGTTAACTCTTTCTCCACAAAATTTCTCCTCTGTGTCTCTCTTTCTTCACTAATGCTGCCTTCTATTTTATGCCTGTATTCACTCTCATCCAAACTTTTATAATAGCGTCCAAAGTAGTCCTCCCTGCCTCCCATCTCTTTACCTGTCTAAGTATTGTTTTTGCCTAGCTACTCATATTTTCCTAATTTTAATGTCTGGGTATGTCACTTCCCTACTTAAAGTTCTTTCATATGTTATCTTTAAGATAAAATAGAAATTGGGGGGGTGCCAAGGTGGTAGAGAAAAGGCAGGTACTTGCTTAAGCTCTTCTAAATTCTCCAACAACTTTAGATAGCTCCTCAAAATGAAATCTGGAGCACGGGTGAAACAATTTTCCAGCCCAAGACAAGGTAGAAGGTCAGCATGAAAGGTATGTCACATAGGGGTGAGAGTGCAGCATAATGCAGATCAGGCCTCGCCCTGTTATCAAGTGGCAGACCTTAGGGACAGTTAAAGCGGCAGCAGTGGCTCCCAGAGCTCTCAACCCACAGATGGTAAAGGGGTTGGACAACTGGTCAGAAGGAGATTGCGGGAATCACTGTTGCTGGCGCTGGGTGGAGGATTCTGTTGCGTTGCCCATACATGTTGGATGGATCCATGTTGCAGTCCCATGGCGAGGAGGAGCGCTAGCATACCAGAGCCTTGAAGCTGCAAAGGGGTTGCAACGCCAGTCACAGTTCCAGGTTGGGAAAGAGTCTTTGTGGTCACTCACAGACCAGAGCAAAGGGCAAGAGAGTAGGAAACAGCTCACCTTAGATCATTCCATTTTAACAGCAAGTGACAAGCCTCTTAACAAGCCGCAAATCCTGGGGTTAGTTGTCTTGAGAGGCTACCTTGGCCCCAGCCACTGGGGCCAATGTTTACCCCCAGATAGTGAGGGGAATTGGGTGTCTGAGCCCGGAAAGATTGAGGAACCTTCTGCTGACAAGGAGCACCAGACCTAGCTGTGCTGCAAAGAGCTGCAGGGGTGAGAAGGAACGGGCAGATTACCTGGTAAGTGCAGAAGCAGCGGGGCAGGAAGCCCCAGGCTTACAGGACACTTAGAGGAGATTGGACGCTTGACTCTGGTTTCAGGCTAGAGGAGAGAATTGACGATCTGGGACAAGAGGCATCATTTACAAATAATCAAACTGTTAACACCAAAAAAATGCACAGAGGAGAAAGAATCCAACTGTAGAAAACTATTAAGGGAATAGGGATGACTGGTCATCTTCAGAGGAGGATGTTGTAGTAAAGAAACACCCGGAGAGTAACATCAGATGGTCACCTGTGCAAAAAGAATGTATAGAAGATCTTAGAAAATGAATTTAAAAGTCAAGTGACAGAGATGGAGGAGAAACTGAAAGAAAAATAATCCAAGAAAAACAAGATGGGCGTGAAAGGAAGATCAGCCATTTAGAAGAGGAGATCCAGAATCTTAAGGAAGAAAATGAGAGCTTGAAGATGAGAACTGGGTGAGAGAATCGATGCCAGTGAAAGTATAAGAGATAAAAATGCTTAAACAAAACATGGACAGTGAAAAAATAGAAGAGAAGATGAAGCACAAGAAGAAGGATGGATTTGGAGAAGGGAAGGGAAGGGAAGACATGAAAATAATCCACCTGACTGAGAGTTAGGATCAGGAAAAGAATCTCGATACAGAAATACAAGAAACCATCTCAGAAAACTGTCCTGAAGCCTTAGAATGAGGGGGGGAAAGTAGAACAGACCTTATAAAGAAGACTCACAGGAGCAATTTCATAGTTAGATTTTGAAACCCCTGGCTCAAGGAAAAAGTACTAAAAGCATTGAGATTAAAACAGTTGAAGTATGATGGTGCCACAATGAGGATTACACAGGACCGAGCAGCAGAGACATTTAAAGGACCACAGGTGTTGGAGCACAGCATATTGAAGAATAAAAGAACTGGGGCTCTGGCCAAAAACACCATTCCTGAAGGGGAAAAAAAGGGTATTTTGTTAACTCTCAGACTTTCAAGACTTTGTTAAAAAGAACCCTGAACTTAATAGAAGATTCGACATGCAAGAACCAAGAAAAATATAAGGTACGTAACAAAGACTGATGATAAGGGATCCATAAGGATGGACTCTTTACTTTTTGTATATCAAAAATGTACGTCTAAGATTCCCATCAATAATTGGATAGTTCATAAGGAAGATTGGAATAAACCTGAGTATGATTTTCAAAGTCCTTTTTTAGTTGATGTATAGCTAGTAGGCATTCTTCCAGTGTCTTGGAAGCATTTGGTGAGGGAGTTCTCACTGAGTTGTCTTCCTCCCGCTCCATGCTTTGGTCTTTTTTGTCCATAAAAA
>CM053594.1:359929479-359973614 GCA_028646575.1 Pseudocheirus occidentalis | reverse complement strand
AAGTACAGGATCGTTTGAGAACTGAGAGAGGAACGAGGAAAGGGAGCAGGGAGTCAGGCAGAGCCAGCATTCTGGCTTAGTGCATCAGGGTCTTAGCGTTCAGAAAGGACAGGGCTGTAGGAGATGAGGCAGGACCGAGGCGGGTTGGAGCCAGACGGTGGGTGGAGCATCTCAGATGGTGGACTGAAGAGATGATGCTTTAGAGAACCGCTGAGGGATTGGGCTTGGGGAGTAACCTGTGGGGCAGCCCAGCCAGGTGGCTGGAGATGGAGCGTCAGCCCTGGAGTTCAAATACAGCCTCAAACATAGCATGGCTATATGACCCTGGGCAAGTCACTTCAGTTTGTCTCAGTTTCTTCTTCTGTAAAATGGTGATAATTGGGTGGCTAGGTGGTACAGTGAGTAGAGCACCGGCCCTAGAGTTTGGAGGGCCTGATTTCAAATCTGGCCTCCAATACTAAACACTTACTAGCTGTGTGACCTTGGGCAAGTCACTTAACCCCAATTGCCCTAACTCTCACCCCTACAAAAAAACCCCAAAATATTAAAAAAAAAAAAAGTAAAATGGGAATACTAATAATAGTACCTACCTCTTGGGCTAATTGTAAAGTGCTTAGCACAGTGCCTGCCCCATAATAAGTGCTATGTGTTGTTGTTATTTTTATTTATTATATCGATAAATCAGGTGAGAAGAGGCCTGGAAGTACTAATACCAAAATGGAAGTAAATATATTTCAGCCTGAATTCTTTCATTTCCTTTCTTAAACTTTTGAACACAATGTTTTTCCATTTGTAATTTTCTAGAATAAACCCTATATGTTTAATAGATAGCCAACTTTAACCCTTTGGAGACCTGGAGTCAGATCCGATCTCTGCCCTTAGTGGCTGTGTGACCTTGGGGAAGTCTCCTAACTTTGGCAAGACTCTAAATGTGGCCTCGGGGAAGTCCCCTAACCTTGCCAGGACTCTCAAGTTGTAGAAGTGCTGACCTGCACTGGCAGAACTAAAGTTCTACCTGAGTTTCCTTTGCCAGTGAAATCACAGGATGAGTGCCTTTCCCTAATTTTGTGTATCATAATTAAGATACTTAAAATAATATTGGCTCCAGAAGACATGTAGTAGGAGACATTTTCAACACAAAGGGAACTTTTACCATATTTGACTAATTCCCACATTTTATATATATAAGAAGGAAAATTTCTGTAGAGCAGAATATTCGTGCATTGTACATAATTTTTTAAAACCCCTTTTAATTGTTACATAATACCTTCCTTAATGCCTTTTTTTAGCCCTTCTGGATAATTAACAAATTAAGACATTTGTACTTTAAAGTTATCTTGAATTATTTCCTTTACCCAGTAAAGTAATATCTACATATTATAGATGAAGAAACTCAGATGGAGCAAGATTATGTGATTTACCCAAGGGAAATTGAGAGTAAATTTGAAACGAAAGG
Source organism: Pseudocheirus occidentalis (assembly GCA_028646575.1). Lineage (NCBI taxonomy): Eukaryota > Metazoa > Chordata > Mammalia > Diprotodontia > Pseudocheiridae > Pseudocheirus > Pseudocheirus occidentalis. The sequence goes on along the minus strand of CM053594.1, from coordinate 359,972,158 downwards.
ACATTGATTTTCACAAACTTCCTTAACAAAGCTATTTTGTCTGATTATATACCAACAGAATTAATCATTTAGATGAAATTGTGGAATATTTATGAAAAAAATAAAACAATCAAATGAACAGAATAGAGAATCTAAATAACTTAATCTCAGAAAGTGAAATTGAATAAATTATAAATGAACTAAAAATGAACAACAGCAACAGGGCTCCAGCATCAGCCGGGTATGCAAATGAATTTTAGCAAACATTCGGAAAACAGTTAATGCCAGTATTGCATAAATAGTTTACCAAAAAATTCCTTCAATGACTCAGGTGGGATCACAGTAACTAAACCAGAAACAGATAAATTAAACAAAGAAAAATATAGACTGTTATCCATAGTAAAACTTAATGCAGAAAGTTTGAATGAAATATCGACAAAGAACTACAAGAAAATATCAGAAAGCTTGTCGACTATGACCTGCTTAGATTTATAGTGCTAGGATGCAAGGGTGTTTCAGTGTTGAGAAGACTCTGAGCCTAATAGATCCTATTAATAATGAGAAACAATCAAATCTCCAAGGTTATAACTATAAACACTGAAAAGCCTTGACAAAGTCCTATACCTGTTATGTTAGGAAAACAGAGGACAAATGATGTTTTCCTTAACGTGGTAAATAACGTCTGTCTCAAATGAAGAGCAAACCCTGTATGTCGTGTGGAAATGTTGGAAGCCTTTCCAGAAAGCTCAGAACTAAAGCGAGGGGGTTCAGTCTCATCCCTTGTATTTTACGGGATCATAGAATTCCCAGCTGTAGCAGCTCCCCTCTAGTCAACAAGCCAAGGACACAAGACAGCACGTTGAGGAAATAAATCATAGGCATGAAAATCATTGTCTGTCTTTGCTGCTTCGAGCAGGTGTCCACTAGGCCAAGGCCACTTTTTGTAATAATACCCAACTATCTTAACTTCTGATAAATACACATTTGCATAAACAAAAGCCGGTCGGGGTCAGGTTGTCACAGAGTTAATGTGGCTGTGCTACCCAGATTCATAGAACAGACACAGCATCAGGATACACAAGTATTATTAATACAACTACAGTAGATTTGTACAGACCCACATACGTGGGAGGCATTTGCTGCTTATGGAGAGTCCAGACGGGTGTCATAGACATAAGGCTTCTATCTAGATTAGGTTATTTAGGACTAGCGCCAGTTATACTAGTGAGGAATTACTGGAGTGAGTTAGATAAAATGATGAGAAGCAGGAAGGAAGAGGGCCTGCAATGAGTGTGCAGACTGTGCTGCACAGTAATCACCAAGCTCTGTGGTATTGATTAGAAGGAGACAGCTCTGGATGGGACAGTTTAGGGGCATGAAGTAAAGAAGCGAGTGAACGTAGTCACTTGCGGTGCCCAGTAAATCCCAAGACTGCAGCTGTTAGGAGGGCACTCAGTGTTCAGCACAGACCACTGGGAAGATGAGGAAGCAGCCTGGCAGAAGCTCAGCTTAGATCGTCATCTCGCAGCACACGGGATGACAATCTCCTGACAGATCAATGACCCAGACGTGACAGGCCACACGAGCAAGTCAGGGGCATGAGGAGGAGCGTGCTCTTCACAGCTGTGGATGGGAGAAGATAAAATGGATGGTTCTGATGATGTAAAATTGAAAAGTTTTTACATGAAACAAGATCAACATAGTTAAAATTAGAAAGGAAATACTTAAGGGGGGGGAAGAAAAAGTCTTTGCAACAAGTTTCTCTGATTTAATGCTGATAAGCAAAATAAGCAAGACTGTTAGCTATTCCCCAGTAGATAAAGAATCAAAGCATATAAGCAGGCACTTCCCAGAGGAAGAACTCTAAGTTCTCAATAGCTGCATGGAAAGATGCTGCAAATCGCTAATAATAAATAATAATTGCAAATGGAAGCAAATTCAGTTTTGCCTCTTAGCCTTCAGATTGGCAGCTGTTAGCAGAGTTGTGGGAGGATAGCAATGCTTAAGGATACTTAAAATACAAAAGGGGATTGTGAACCTATTCAGCCCATTCTTGTGAGCAGTTTGGAAATGACAGAGAAGCGGGTTTCACAGAAACTTGGGGACAGTTGAATGGACGGACAGAGTGGGGCAAGGAGAATCAGGGAGACAATTCACGTGGTAACTTATAAAGAAACACAATATAGAAAGCCATGACTCCCGAGGACCGAGGATGAAACGTGCTCCTGAAATCTCCTGGCAAAGACACGCTAGACTAAAACCTGGAAGGATGCACACATGATATGTATCGTACGATTTTGGGTCTGGCAGATGTTCCCCTTTGCTCTTCTTATCTCTTTTTAAACAAAGATACTGTGTTTTTGTTTTTCTTTGGGGCAGGGGAGGAGCAGGAGCTACCAGAAATGTTGGGGAAAAAAAAGAAGAAAAATTGCTACCCATCAGCAAAGAGGACTTTTGAGAAAACCATCGTCAACCCCACAGACCATAATATATAAAAATACCTTGTGCCTGGAAGTGCTGAAGTCAGTTCCCAGAGATGTTAATGAAAGCCCCGCCCATGTGTTATATAAGAAAAGTGCTTCAGTGTGTGTTGTGGGCACTGAGAGCTGCTCAGTAAAGAGACCCCCAGAAACAAAATGCCCAGCGATAACAGAAGAAGGTTCTGGAAAGGGAACAAGGCACAGACCGGCAGGACGGCTTTGAAAGGAACTTGTGGATTTATTTTATAGTTAAGAAGAGCCAACTATGCATAACAGACTCATAGCTTCACGTTGGCTTCTCTTCCTCTGCTCTGCTTTGCATTTGAAAATGTTCTTTTTTGATATTGGTGAAGTTAAGAATTAAAAAAGTGTAACCTCTGGATCAAAATATTAATGCTCGATGTGTTGATGCTTATTTTAGTGTTGCTGTATTTTCATTCAGTAGTTACTTGATACCTTTTCTTAAAATGTTTCCTTTAGACGTTATGCACAGTTAAGAATCCTGTTGTTTCCTTAACCCAGAGTAATTTCCTTGTGACATAGATGAGCAAAGTCATATGTAGGCAGATGATGTGATTGGCCTGAGCAAAGCTGAGAGGCGCCGTGAGACCAAAAGGTCTTCCGTTCCAGAAATATTTATTGAGCAGTTACTGGGTCCGGGACGTTTTTTGGGTGGTGAGTTCCTTGTCTTCTTATCTGGTCCAATCAAACTTGGTTTTTACCTTTTTCTTCCCCCGCCTTCTCCTCTCCACCAGATCAAGAAGCTGGTCTACGTTTATCTGGTCCGATATGCTGAGGAGCAACAGGATCTGGCTCTCTTGTCCATCAGCACTTTTCAGCGCGCTCTCAAAGTAAGTACTAGCACACATTATTCCAGAGAAACAAGGTGCTTGCACTGTTGAAGGAACAATTCAGAACAGAAGTTCTGTGATTTATTGAATGTCAAAGTAGTGTCTGTAAAGAGTTCAAAGACCTCGTCGTGGTAGCTGAAATATGTTCCCAAGGAGTTTATGGTTTCTTAGAATCTTTTCTGTTTGGGAGCCAATGCGCTTGTTCCTACAGGCTTTGTCTTCATGTCAATTTAAAAAGGTTTAATGATGGCCTTGCGAGTGCTTAGTACTATGTTAGTTGGTGGAGGAGGAAGGAAACAAGACCCAATTCTTGCTTTGCCGGCTCTTAACTATTTTGTAGCATGTAACTGCTAATAGGTGCCCGAGAAAGAAAAGGAAAACATTGTCCCAAAAAGTTAAATTAAATTCTAGGAAACGAAGCAAAATATTCTTGTAAGGTAAAAATTTAGAGACGATAGAAAAAAACATAGAAATGACAAAACTAAAGTCGTCAGCACCATTTTTCACCTTTGGTCTCAAGTTAACACTTCTTATTTATAGCTTGAGTAAAATTTTTAGTGAGAAGGGGATGAATGTACCAGAATAATTTTAGACATTAGGATTTTTTATTTTTAAAGTTCAATTTTGATCTTGGAAGTAGATCACATATTTGATAACACAAATCCTCAGATACACCAATAACTGATATATTTTGTCACGGAATGCCACGTAACTGTACAGTTACTTTAATGAAAATCTTCTGGTGTTTGGAATGCTTTATTATCAATATTTCTATCATCTGTGATTATAATGCTCTACATTGTTCTACTTTTTAAAATGCCTTTTTATATTTTGTGATAGTCCTGCTTTAAATGATTGTAAATAATGAAACAGAGTTAATTTTCCACCCTAAAAAATAAGTACCGTATCACAGATACGACTTCCTAGGTCTTTTAAATGTTGAGGCTCTCTCTCTCTATCCACTACTCATGTGTATTTAAATAATTATTTTATTTTTAATTAGCTACCACCTTTCTGCCGTTAGTTTTCAAATCTTAACCAAAATTTCTTTTGTCCTAACATCATTTTACTGTATCTTTTGGGCTAATAAACATATTAGCTCGTCAAACTACTCTGAAACTTCACGAATCAAATTTTGGTGAGCACCTTCCACGTTTGAAACTGAAAGAAAATACCTTTGTGAGCCGCTCTCTGCCGAACACGAACATTACATGCAGTTTTGAAATGCAGTGATTTTGTGGGTATCACTGAATACTTCCTGTGTTCTTTTTAGGATCCTAATCAGTTAATTCGTGCAAGTGCTCTGAGAGTCCTTTCAAGCATCAGGGTTCCGATTATTGTTCCGATTATGATGCTCGCTATTAAAGAAGCTTCTGCCGACTTGTCGCCATATGTTAGGAAGAATGCTGCCCATGCCATACAGAAACTGTACAGGTAAGAGAGTCTGTAACGTGCACTCACGCTGAGGAGAAGGCGGCGCGCCGTAGGTGCTTGGAGGCCGGGTGTGAGGACAAGAAGACGTGATGTTGTACATGCCATAGGTACTTGTTAGTGATGTGACCACGGCCTAGTTTGGTCATCTGTAAGACGGATGTGGTGAAAGCTTATATGGCTTATCTCAAAGGAGTAGTCTAAGTATCAGGTGACAAAAATGTATGGGAAGCATTTTCAAGCTTTAAAGTGTTATATTAATGTCACTTATTAATTTCCTGCAGAATCAAAAAGCAAACACTGAAAGCACGCTTACTTAGCGTGTAATTACCATGTCACCTCTTTTAGTTAGATCATGGTTTTCCTTTAAACTGTCTAAGTTCCATCAGTTCTCTTCATATCAGCCGTCCAGTCACGTGAGCTGAGTCTCCTTAGACGTGGTAGGAATGTCTTGTTAACTTTAATCTGAGTTTGCACAGTCTTTTCTTCCTCTCTCATAGTTGTTTTGGTTTGAATTTTTTTCTTCCTGATGCAGGCCAGGTTTCCAGATTCCTGCTTCTGCCTTCAGTTTCTGTCTTGGTATTGGAGTCTGGCCCTTTTTCATTCTGTGTGGATGAATCCACAACATGTTGTTTTTAAGCTTTTGTATCACAGCTTGTATTAGCTGGTCATTGGTAATTGCAGCTGCCATTTACATAGTGCTTTGTGAAGGAGGCACCGTAGACAGGGTCCTCATCTTAATAGACTCATAGTGAAATGAGACATAGAAGTTGGAGCTTACGCCGCTTCACTGGCTAGTGGTCAGTGAAGCTCGGACTCTAGCTTGGGCTTTCAGAATCCTGATCTTGGGCTTTTTCTGCTAGCCTGTAATTAATTCCAAAGTAAGTAACTGTAAAAAAGAAATTAAAATCTTATTTAATTCCATTAAGTAGGCAGATAGAAATGAATTACGTGTCTGTGCTTCATATTGAATTTGTTATTAAAATTATTTATGAAAATAATTTTGCTGTCAGGCAGTAGATAGAAAGTTGAAGTATAAATTCAAAATGAAAAGGACTCCCCAGGACAAGGATCCCTGGGACTCATCCCTCAGAAGAAATGGGTAAACACACGAGACAATACAAAACAGGGCATTTTAGGGCTGACAACAGCAGGAAAGTATTTAGCCGTTTGTTATGCACAGAAATGTCTCCGCCGGGCTTGAGCCAGATGAACACCAGAGGTGATGAAATCTGAACAAATCTAAAGGGACCAAGGCTGCTGATTGCCATAGGGTTGGAGTTAAACAGGGTAAATAAGAGAAAGCAAGCATCCCCTACCCTCCCCCACCCCCACCCCGCCCGCCCACCTCTCAGTAAAACTGAGCGGTACTTTGTGCGTCATTGAGTGCGGTGAAATGGGATTCTTTGAGGATTCCGTCATACATAAAATAGACATTTCAGTGCTCTTCAGGTCCTGTATGACTTACCCTTATTACAGGAGGGTTGAGCTGCCTTTGTGGGAGCTTACCTTAGTCATTGTGAACTCTGTAGCTCCAAGGACTAGCAGGAGGTGACTTGTGCATGGATAGGTTGGCGTTCATGAAGTTTCTGAGATAATCGACTTTTCATGAGCACTATTTGGAAATCTGAATTCTCGGTCCAATGCTTTGTGCTCCTGGTTTCCCTCTTCAGTTTTATAGCATTGCCCTGATTTGGGCGTTGCAGATTTTTTAGTGAAATCTAAACTCTAAAGAAGAAAGATTTATAATAGACCTTAAGCCAGTGATTCTCAGCCTGTGGGCTGTGATCCCTTTGGGGTAGAACGACCGTTTCATGGGGGTCGCCTAAGACCGTCAGAAGACACATAGCCTCTCAGACCACCTGTGTACAGCAGGGCTTGCAGCTTGTTGTCCAAGTGTCCCCTAGCCTGGAGGCATTGGCTCTTCACTGGGACCAAACTCCTCCTGGATCTTTCTCCTGATCTTCTCAGAGTGTCCCAGAAATTGTGCCCCTCTAAGGTGCTGTGTTCTCTCTTTTGTGGGGAAAAATCTTGAGAGTCTGGAATTTTCTGACCAGCTCTGCCATCTTCCCAGAGTCCTCTTGCGACTCTGTTTCTTAAACTAAAATAGATGAGCCTGGTCACCCAGAACAGGGGGAGTTGGGCAATAGTTGTTCATTTACTCTCTGAGGACCATAGGGAGCTTAGCATTCCTCATCATTCCCTTGGAACTGGGGCAGATCTTAGAACTGCCAAGGTGAACTGGGGTCTTTCCAGGGCCTGGTGCTGTTGTGTGAGTGTGATCAGTCTGGCCACTAGGAACGCCGCTAGGTGGTCAGGTGTGGCTTTTATTAGGCAGCTTCCTGCGGTAGAGCTAGATTGTGACATTGAAGTTCTACCAGATTGTAAACTTTTTGTGGACAAGGATTATATCTTACTTATCTTTATAATTCTTCTAATGTATAGCATAGTATGTATATTTTACTCAGCAAAAATCTGAATTAATGAGACTCTTATTTGGATAGTGTGACAGCCAATATGAAAAGTGACTCTCATTTGCTGTTTTAAATTTTCTTAGATACAATTCAATAAACTTTTATGACACTAGCTACTCATAATAGGGTCTGTGGTTAATACGAAGATTAAACAAAACTCAATTCCTGTCCTCATGGAACTTATAATTAAATTGGTAATTTCATGAATAAATATGAAAGTCTTATTGAATTTCCTGAACAGCATTGCTATTTTTTAGTAACTTTGAGGAGTCATATTAATATTGTCATCCTGAAAGTTTGGTCAAAAGAAGCAGACAGGCTCGATAATATGTCCATTCCCTTAAAGCGAGTGAGTGAAGCTAGTGAGCGTGTATGTACGTGGAGCCAGCATTAAATATGTTTTAGAACAACCCCAGTCTCAGGATGTCTGTGTCCCTCAGATTTATGGTTTCCATATGTGTTTAACTGTACCATGGGAAAGGAAGTTTCTTAGTTGAATAAATCGTCAATACAACAAGACAAGAGAGTTGACAAAGTGTTGATTGGAAATTACGATCCCAGGATCTGTATTTCCCCTGCATAGTACATGTCCATAGGATACCCAGATAAGCCTGGGTATCCCGTCCTTTAGTGGTCACAGATAGGAAGAATGTCCCTGACAAGCTTCAGCTGGCACAGAAAAGGGCATTTTCTGAGCAGAGCACGTCGGGTTGGTTCATGTAGGCTCTGTCCTTTATTGGGGTCTAAATGATCTGAAGCAGTGATCAGGGTGCCCTTGATGGAGGCAGGTTTCATTGTTTTCTCTTGGATGCATTCCCTTTGCTCCTCGTTTCTGACTTTTCTGATCTCCGTATTCATTCTGCTACTGACATTCAGCAGCAGGGAATCATGTCAGCAATTTAGACTAGAATGTCTAATAAATGTCATATCTTATTTCTTTTTATGTTTAGCCTTGATCCAGAGCAAAAAGAAATGTTAATTGAAGTCATTGAAAAACTTCTGAAAGACAAAAGCACAGTAAGTAAGCTTTAATTAACAATAATGCCTCTGTGGTATTAATGACAAATGATTATTCGAGGTCTTAGAAGGAGTTTTAATGTTAATCTTGTTCTGTTTTTAAACTTAAAAATTTTCATAAAAAAGATGTTTTATTTGTGTTTATTTTTATGCTTTATGTGGAGCATTTATCTGAAAGGACAGGTTACTTTCCACTTTAATAGCTAACTTTTTTTTTTAAGTCAGAATGATAGCTTTTGATTTTTTACTAATAAACGCACCGTTTGAATGGTCTCGTGTAACAGAAAAAGTTAGGCAAATCACTTGGCAAATCACCTTGTTTAAGAGCTTGTGCGGCATCAGCATTCTGGTCTCGCCACCCCTCACGCCTCCACTGCTCCCCTGGAAAGGGGCCGTGTGTTTTACCATGTGTTCTCTGGGACCAAGACTAGGTCCGTGCCACTGATCAGAGATTAGTGAGATGTCGTTTGGCGTGGCTTTCATCGGTATTTTAGAAAGCTCCATGTGGTGTTCTCCTGGTTAGACTGTCATCCCTCCACATCATTTCATACAGGCCTTTCTGCACTTTTCTGAATTCCTCATATTTATCCTTCCTTGAGCAAAATACTATTTCATGGTGTCTTTATACCAATTTCCCTAACTAATCCTTAGGTCTTGGACAGCCACTTTGTTCCCATTTCTTTGGCAATACAAAAAAAAGGATGCTATTAATACTTGTATCTGTGGGGCTTTTCTTTCTCTCTGAGATACTTAGAAATACACCCATTAGTGGGACTGCTCAGTCAAAGAAGGGTAGAAATAATTTAGTGACCTTTTGCACAATTCTAAATTGTTTTTTAGGCTTTTGGGAGCAATTTAAAACTCTTACCTCAGTTTAGTAATGGCTTTCTCTGTTGCCCCTCCCGCTGTGGATGGTCATTCATTGTTTTTGCCAGTTTGCGGATCTGAAGCGCAAACACAGAATTGTCTTAGTTAGCATTTTTCTTATTAATCTTCGGGCGTTCATTAAATGACTTGTAGAAGGCATGGAGACAGTGAGTTGTAACACTGAAAATGGGAAGTGATCGCATTATAAGAACTTGCAATGCAAAACCACAAAGTTTCTATTTGATCCTGGAGGTGATTGGGAGCTCCTGAAGCTCTTCGAGCAGGATGGTGACGTCTACAGTTTAGAAAAATGCGCCTGGCAGCCGGGGGGAAGGTGGATTGGAGCAGGGAAAGACTTGGTCAGGGATAGAAGTCACTGCAGTCGTTGAGGAGATAGTTGATGAGGGTTTGATCTAGGGTGGCTTGACTGTAGTAGTAGAGGAAAGGAGGTAGGAGGCGTATGTAAGAAACGTAGTGAAGGTAGAAGTGATAAGGTTTGACAATTTATTGGATATATGGGTTGAATGAAAGTGGGGAGTTGAGGATGACCCACGATTGTGGGGAGGATGATACTGTCCTTGACAGTAACAAACTCATTGAAAATTGAAGAAAGCTTTGAGGGAAAGATAATGAGTTCTGTTTTAGTCACAGTGAGTTTGAGACGCTCATGGGGCTTCCTGAAATGCATGTCCCACACGCAATAGGAGACATTTGACTCTAACTCTGTAGAGAGGATAGAGGTGGATATTTTGGTTTTGGAATCATCGATGTACAGATGATGAACTGAAGCCATAAAAAAAGAGAGGGCCCCAGGAGAGAACCTGTAACCCGAGATAGAGAGTGTGACATCAGTGGAGAGAAAGAAGGAGCAGAATCCAGAAAGAGTAGTGTTAGGAGAATTTAGGGAGGTCGGACGCGGTGATGCTGTCAGAGGCTGCACAGAGGTGAGGAAAGATCAGGACTGAGAAAAAGCCATCCAGTTTGGTGATTTACAGAACACTAGTAACTGGAGAGAATGGTTTGTCACCTGGTGAAGCGGGAGGTCTGATTGCAGAGACTGTAGAAAACAGTGAGAGGAGAAGTGGTGGGGCTCATCTCCGATGGCTTTTCTAAGGAGTTTAGTTTTGAAGGAAAGGAGAGATTCAGGACTGTAGCTATCAGGGATGATAAGATCCACTGAGCGTTTGTTTTTTTTTAAAGAATTGAGGAGACACAGACGTGTAGATTTGTAGACAGCAGAGAAGGAGTCAGCAGATAGGGAGAGATTGAAGAGAAGACAATGAGGATGAAGGTAGGGACAATTTAAGAAGAAGTACAAAGGGGTGAGATCAAGGGTGAATTTCAAAGGTTGCTGTAACTTGGCGGTTCTCAGCCTGTGGGTTATGTTTAGTATGTAACAATGAAAACACATTGTGCGTAACAGCAGCAGGTTGTGGGAATTCGAAGAACTCAGAAATTAAGGTATTAGAGGGAGCATCAATATATATGTTGAAGTTTCTTAGTTTCAAGATAGCAAGTGGGAAAGACAGCCAGTCTTGCTGAAGACTGAAGAAAGAAGAAGTAGATTGTGTGTGTGTGTGTGTGTGTGTGTGTGTGTGTGTGTGTGTGTGTGTGTGTGCGCGCATGTGTGAATAAATAAGTCCATTATATCTGGATTGGCTCATAAATTTTTTATTGTAAAGCTTAAAAGAAGAGAGATTGCTTATTGGTGGTGATCAAGGGAGAGTCTGGAAATATCTTTGGGCAGAATATTCTGACTCTCCTGTCATGACCCACAGTGGGTCAAGGGTGTAAGCAAAAGTTTGACCGATAAAGACTGACAAGAACAGCTCTGTTGTCAGGAGGGTAGCATATTATCTCAATTAGGGCTAAAAGGAAAGGAGCTCAGGATAAAAGGAGTCTGTGATTTTGGAAACAGGCATTCTGGATAACACAGGAAGAAGCTGGCAGATCTTGAGTGAGATGTTAGAAAGGGGTATGGTTGAAGTGGTTAGGCCTGAGCACAGGGAAAGACAGAACTGGGCAACGTGACTTATACATCAGTCACTTTGGATTACAGATGACGTGGATATAAGGGGAGGAGAATATGCTAGCTGTTCAATAGAAGTTCTAAACAGATTGTAAGTGGCTGGACAGAAGCATTTAACGGTCTGAGACCCTGATGAGCAGCCTTACAGAAGGCACTGGGCAGCAGGAGAGGGACGAGATCTTGTCCCAAGGACAGCTTGGAGAATGCCCTGGTCTTGGGACCCATTGTCTTTCCCTTCCCTCAAGAGAGTTATTAGAGATTTGGAATAGGCTTTTTTAGGTCATTTGCATTTCTTTTGAAAACTATTTTTTCTTAACCTGTGGTCGCTCATCTATTGGGGTATCTTATGTGTTTGTCTGAGTTCCCTGTTATTTTGGTTATCATGCTTTTATCAGAGATATTTGCTACAAAGAGTTTCCCCTTACTAGATGATGTCTCAGTTTGTTCTGTTTATATTATTGTTTATTCAGAAGTTCAAATATATTTATTTTTCTAGATATGAAGTTTCATTGGTATAGGGAGTTCCATGTTGAAGAAACTCCATCTGTAAATTCAGATGAGCAGGTATTCTGTAACTTAAAGTTTTAGTGAGACGCTTGGGAGAGGAAGAGATTTAGTGGTTTTGTTAGGGTCATAATATGTTAGAGTTGGGATCTGACCCAGGTCATCCTGACTCTGAGGCTGACTCTTCAGCCACTATGACCTCGGTAATTTCATGTAATTAATAAAAGTGTCTTTTGACCTTTATGATCTTTTCTATCCTTCATTTGGTGATGAATTAGGGCTCTGAAAGATCTGAAACCTCCTGTTGTAATTTCTTTGTCATGTGTATGTATCCATTTGGTTCTCAGTCTGTTATGTGTGTATAACAGACTGTTAGGATGCATAGTGATGGTCTCGACTTGGTTTCTGCCCCACTTACCGGCTTCTCGGTTTCCTTGTCAAATAACATAGGAAACATTGTCTTTGCAAAAGTGAGTTTTATGAAACATCCAAGGAATGAGTAATTTCAGTTTTACACAGTTTATAAAGATATCAGTCTCCTTCAAAGAGGCAAATATTCTGATATCTAAACCTGGGAGAGGAAAAGTAGAAAAAGAAAACTCTAGGGCGGTAGCTGTCATCATGATGGATACAAAGATATTTATTAAACTGTACCAAAAAGACTACAATAACATAGTAAAATGATTGTAACCTATCACCTGATTGAATTTAAGCAAGAAATTGCAGAATTGATTCAGTATTAAGAAAATTGCAAGTACATTAGCAAAGAATCTGTTGCAATATATTAAAAATTCTATATGCAATGGAAAGGTAGTATAGCACAGTTAGTAAAAAGCTTGCTTTAAAACCAGGGAGACCTGGATTGAAGTCCTGCATCTGCTTTTATGACCCTGGACAAATCATCTAATCTCCCACTGTTGTAGTCTAGGAAATATCCTGCAACTCTAAATGCAGAGAAAATAACTCACCTGCATTGGTAGAATGAGATTCTTCACCTGGCAGTTCTTGTACCCATGAAACCTCGGGGTTTTTTTCCCTATTTCTAAGCACAATGGTCAAAATCATCCTTTCTCATTTCCAATTTTGTTTTTTTGGTGGTTGGCAATCAGTAATTACATGGGATTTTTGGAGATCTGAGGCGTACTGCAGAAATTTGCAGGTAATGTCTGTATGTAATGAAAACTGAAACCATTTTCGTGAGTCATAAATGCTGTGTATTAGTAATCTCTTATAATTCACTACCACAAGCATATATGCATGAATATATTATAGACAGTTAAATTTTGCTGAAAGTTTGAGCGTGCATAAGAATTGTGGCCACACACCCTCAGGGGAGGCCTCTTCTTGTCTCTCTGCCATCCAGACTTTGTTGTCATGTGATTTTTTTCTTAGGAGAAGGAAATGAGTGAAAGCGGTTGCTGCTGATGCTTTATGGGATGCCTTTATCTGTAGCCTCAGTATTGTAAAATTCATTTGCATTCGGGTACCTATGTATGTAACATCAGTTTGTAACAAGCTTGTGTAATTAAGTTGTAAAAGTCACACTTTCCCCCTGCCATAAAGGCATAAACCCTGCTTCTCCCCTTGCCCCAGCTGAAAGTTTCCCCTTAGCTAGAAATTTGCCTGGAAACTAAGTGGCCAGCTGCACCTAAAAGCCTTGAGCAACTTTATCAAACAAGATAACTCTGTTTCAGTGTGGTACCTCATGTATCCATAATCAGCCTAGCTCAACCTCCCAACAGCCATCCTGAAAGCCTTGACAACATAACTCTGTTTCAATATGGTACCTCGTGTATCCATAATCAGCCTAGTTCCCAGACTTGGAAACAATCTAAACTATCCTCCCAACCGCCATATTGAACATAGGGTTATAAATCCTGTCCCTCAAGCCCAAGCTCTTTGCAGGTCCTTTAACCCTGTCCTGCCCGCTGCTAAGCATAATAAAATTTGTAACTTTGCCAAAAGACAGCTTGGGTCATATTGAAATTCTTTTCCAGACAAAGAACCCTGTCTGAGGGATTTTATGAGATCCCTCTGGCACCCGGCACTTACTAACCTCTTCACCACTGCTACATTGACAGCTATAAAGATTACATACCATGCGAGGTACTGGTTTTTCTTACATGGAAACTGCGGCTTTTTAAATGTTTTATGTGATAAATAAATATGACCAGAATTATTTAAAATAAAGTTTTCAAGTTAAGACCTAGAGTTATTTATGCTTTTTCACATTTGGGAATGTTGTGGGACCAACTGCATTTTACTTTTACCTAAGCTTTCATTTTTTTGTTGACATAATTCATGTCTGATGACATCTCAACGTTCCATTCACGTACACTATCTGTTTGCCTGTTCCTCAATATATGGTCACCCAGCTCATTTCTGGACAGCTAGATGGGTGATTGAATAGAGTATGGGGCCTGAAGTCAGGAACACTCATCTTTCTGAGTTAAGATCTGGCCTCAGGTCTGGCCTCTGGCCTAGCTGTGTGACCCTGGGCAAGTCACTAAATCTTGTTTGCCTCAGTTTCCCTAACCTGCAAAATGAGCTGGAAAAGGAAATGCCAGACCCCTCCAGTGTCTTTGCCAAGAAAACCCTAATTGAGGCTCACAAAGAGTTGGACATGATTGAACAACAACTTCATTTCTGGTTCTTTGTTAATGCAAAAAATAATTTGAACAAAGGAATTTGAGAAAGAATAATCAAGTTGAAGCAACCCAAGAAGCAGTGATGTTACCTAAGCCAAAATAAGGGGAGTATCCTGGAAAAAAGGGATTGGTTGATGGTGTCAGTAGGTATAGAGAGGTATGGTACAACGTGGGCTCCTAAAAGCTGTGGGATTTAGTATTGAAGGGATTGTTAGTTCATCTCGGAAAGAACAAATTCAGTTGAGTGGTAGGATCACAAGCCAAATTTCGGGGGGCTGAGAAATGAGTGGGAGGCAAGGAAATGTATTCAGCAAGTGTAGATCAACATTTCTGGAAGTTCATTGTGAAAGAATGATGGGAAAAAGAGGACTGGACTGCAGCTGAACAGTGTCAGGGCAAAGCGAAAGCCTTCCTTCTTTCCTTCCTTCCTTCCTTCCTTCCTTCCTTCCTTCCTTCCCTCTTTCCTTCCTCCCTCCCTCCCTACCTCCGTCCCTCCATCCCTCCTTCCTTCTCTCCCTCTCTCCCTCCCTCCCTCTCTTCCTCCCTTCCTCCCTTTTTTCAGACAGTGGGTAGGATCTGGGTACATGTGAAGGCACCATGGAAGGAGACAATGTCTAAGGAGAGATCAAAGATGAGAGAAAGGAAAAAAATGGCCACGGGAATACCCTTTTAGAAGACTTGGATAGGGTCAAGGACACCTCTTTTATATGAGGCGGTTTTCCCCCATTCTACCTCTCCCTTTCCCCTTCTCCGGTGCATTCCTTCTTCTCAGCCTCTCATTGTACTTTCTTAGCTGTCCCAGCATGCTCAGCTCACACTCACGCCCTCTGGCTGCATGCAAGTCTTCTAACCGCCCTAATAAAGGTACAGTCACAAATTATGGATGTTATCTTCCTGTGTAGGGATATAAACAGTTTAACCTTATTGAATAACTTGTGTTTTTCTTTCCTGTTTGACTTTTTTGCTTCTTTTCAGTATTGTATTTGAAAATGAACATTTTTATTTATTGCTGGTCTTTTCATCAAGAATACTTGTAATCCCTTATTTTGTTTTTTTGAACGTCCATTCCTCTCTCATCCAATCCCCGCAAGATCATGCTCTGTTTTGCTGGGTAGTTGATTCTTTAATCCCAGGCTCCTTTGTCTTACAGAGTATCATATCCCAGGCTCTCTTCCAAATACTGTTTTACTCTGGGTTTGGGATATCAGGGCAGTTTTCCTTGAAAGACTCTGTCCAGGCTCTTCAGTCCAATACTTTTCACACGATCTCTCCTGGATCTGTTTTCCAGGTCACTTGTTTTTCCAGTGAGGTGTTTTACCTTTCTGTATTTTCATTCTTTTGACTTTGTTTGCTTGATTCTTGATGTCTCATTAGCTTCCATTTGCCCAATTTTGATTTTTAAGGAATTACTTTTCTTCACTTAGCTTTGGTGCCTCCTTTTCTGTTTGGATGATTCTGCTTTTTAAGTTTTCTTTTTCCATTTTTCTGCTTCCTTTTCCAAGCTGTTGATTCTTTTTTCATGATTCTCTTGCATCACTCTCATTTCTTTTCCCAATTTTTCTTCTACTTCTCTCATTTCATTTTTAAAATATTTTTTTCTGAGCTCTTCCAGGAGCTGATGGGTTCCATCAGGGGACAATGAACTCTGCAGAGCAGAAGCGGTGGGATCAAGGAATTAATAAGAGGAAGGAGATCTTGGTTGGCCACAGCAAGAGCAAGAGTGGTTGGCCAGGATGCCCCGTTGCTGTCTGAGTCGTGTTAAGAAAGAAGGGCCTCCAGTATAGGATGTTGGATGCACTTCAGGACGGCACAAATGGGTTTTAATTTGCGTAATTTGACGAGATGAAGTCCTGTTGAGTTGTGTGCAGGCCAGCTGCAGGAAAAGGAAGTAACAGGTTGAAGTAGAGACAATGACACACGGTTCAATTGGTCAACCATAGGATCAGGACTGTTGTCGCATGCCAGGGTACGCAAGACCAGGCCTGTCGTACGTTAGGTTCAGTATTGAATAAGAATTTTGAAATCAGTGTTAAGTTAAAAAAAAAAAAGTTGATTTGCTTAGCTTGATTAGGGGAAGAGCACTCCACAAGGCTGTTGCACAATGACTCCTCGTGGGTCTGCAGGCTCCTTACCTCTTGCTCACCTGGGCTCCTCTTAACAATCAAGCATCAGGGAGGAGCTGGAGCTCCTTGTGACTTTCTGTGCTTAGGTGACCAGGAGCAGTTTCAGCAGCCGGAGTCTCGAATCTCCTAAGCCAGTATATGGAGGACCATTTCTGTACCTTCTAAGGAGAAGAATTAGCCTCTCACAGCTGTGAAGGGAGGAGAATCGTGCTCATATAGGGGTGATGAGTTGGGAGAAGTGGAAAGTTGGAGGGACTGAAGGGTAGAAAAAATGAATGGAGCAGGGTACTAGCACAAGGAGAGAGGAATAGGAGGTTCGAGTTTAGGATCCTAGAGGCAGGACAAGTATGGGTGATACTGAGACTGCCTGTGGCGGTTCATTTAGGCATACTAAAGGCAGTCATTGTGGCTGATGAATGGGGAGGCAGGATGGTTTGTGGAAGCATGTAGATATCCATGTGTGTGTGTGAGAGTGTGTGTGTGTGTGTGTGTGTGTGTGTGTATTTGGTGTTTTTACATCCTTGTGTACAAGTAGAAGGGTTGGGATGAAAGGGCAGGCAGGTAGGTATAAGTACATGTTGGACGAAAGGTACTTTGCTTTTGTCTAAATTGTTTTCAGTTTGTCTTGAGTGCAAATGTTTAATTTTGGTTATTAAATTAGTTGATTGGAAAGAAAAGTCTTTTTTGATTACTTTAAAGGAGCTGCTGTACTCTGTGGCTAAAATGGATATTTGAGCTAATTTTAGTATCTATTCAGCAGGAAATAATTGTTTTTTTGTGATCATTAAAATTCTACAAAAAGACTTGAAAATGCTTTCAGATATTTATTTTCCTTTTTGGAGGGAGGAGGGTGGGGCAGTTGGTGTTAAGTGATTTGCCCAAGGTCACAAGGCTAATAAGTGTTAAGTGTCTGAGGCGGGATCTGAACTCAGGTCCTCCTGACTCCAGGGCTGGAGCTCTACTCGCTGCACCACCCAGCCAGCCAGTTTTCAAATATTTAAAGAAAAGGTTTTATGTCTCTCAATGAGTGCCTGGGATTTTGTATGGTGGTTAAGAGGACTGTTAGTGGAAGGCTGAGAGTATTGGGGAAGAAAAGCCATGAATAGTTTTTTCGTGTTTCCAAGGATTCCTTTTGGGGAATAGAGAATCATTCAGATGATGGAGTCTGAGGACAGGTTGAAGCATAATTTTTTTCATTTATTTTCTTGCTTTTTTGCACCATGGCTGTTATGCATAATTTCACATGTCTGACTGGCATCACATTTTTTGCTTCTCAGTGGGTAGGAGAGGGGCAAGAAGGAGGGAAAAAATTTGGAACTCAAACTAAATAATATTTTAGTTTTAAAAATTTAAAAATAAATTATTATTTTATTATTAAAACATTTTATTTAAATAAAAAATCATTCAGAGACTTATTCGATAAAATTCTCATGCGTGGGGATCAGAGTAGAAGAGGAGCCCTTTATTTTGGAATGGTCGGGGTACCAGTTTCTATTCCTGCTCCAAATACTCTGAATGGTAGGTGACCATGGGCAGTCCTATCTTATCAGTAAAGAGCTACTTTTGTCCTTGGTTGTTTGATATGTTTTTTGAAAAAAGGATGGTGAGGAATGATCAAAAGAAAGGATGGATTTATCCAATTAAAGGTCTGGATAGTCATCCAGTCTACTAAGGAGAAGTTCTTAAACGAGTCCATGAACATTTTTAGACAATTAAAGGTTTTCTTAGTGACTAGTTTTCTTAGTGATCCTGTATATTCCAATTTATGTGTCTAAATTCTCAGAAGGGGAGGCCAAGCTTTACCAGCCTAGCTGGGGGAGGAGAGTGGTCTCAGTAATGATGCAAAAGATTAGAAATCCTCCTTCTTGAGCATAGGTGACCAAGGATGTTTTGTGGGAGAAGTTCTCAACAGGTTATAAGTGTTTCAGCAACGAATACTTCATTCCTAAGAGTTTGAAAAGTACAACATAGCTGTGTTAAGGACAGGTGATGTTCTAAACAAGGTGGTAACTGTTAATGTTACATTCATTTTTTCAAAGTTTTGTTGATTTAAAAGAAATTGCTGTCATTTCCCAATCATTTCCTTTCCCACCATCCTTTAGAACAGTGGTTCTCAACCTGTGGGGCGTGACCCCTTTGGGGGTCAAACAACCCTTTCACAGGGGTCACCTAAGACCACCAGAAAACACATATTTCTGAAGGTCTTAGGAACCGAGAAGCTGCAGACACGCCCACACACGAGTGTTAAAGGGTCGCTGCATAGGGAAGGTTGAGACCCACTGCTTTAAGAACATGCACAGTTGAGCAAATCAAACCAACACACTGTCTATTTCTGACTATGCGTTTTAATTTCCGTACCTGTCATCCATTACCTTGTGATGAGAGGCAGGATATTATAGTATTGTCATTACTCTGAACTCAGTGGCTGCTTCATAGTGGTTTTCCTCCGCATGATTTTCATGATTGCGTTAGTTCTTGTCTTACTACTTCAGTTCACGCAGAGCTTCTCACATTTCTCTTGTTTGTTATCCAGGCTTATGGATTTCGCATGAGTTTAGAGTACAAGGTCTGGATCATCTGCAATTTTCTGTAGAAAATGTTGATTCTTAGAAATCTAGTGACTTTAAAGACATTTCTACTGTGCTAATAAGTGTCTGAGGCATTTCAAGCACATGTCTACTAAAAGGAGGAAAATGCATTTGTTTCAAAGGGCCTACTCCTTTAGCCATCTTAGAGACTCTTAATAAGTGTGTCAAGTTTTTACCTAAAATCTGTGGGTAAGACATGGTTTTTGTAAGTTATTGATTTAAGGTTAGTAAAAAGCTCCCCTATTATGGTGGGGGAAAAAACAATCTTAGTTTCTGCAGGTGTTTTATTGTGATAGATCTATTATCCAGCTATTAGAAGATAAATGACGGATCTTTCCTGTTTTCCATGCCTCCAGAAAATTGAAATAAGAAGGGGAATATCATTTGGGCAGGTGGGATGGCCATTAATTTAAGAGAAGGAGATCTTGGCAGCGTTGGCCAACTTGCACCACATTATCAATCAAACCTTGATGCACTTCTTGTGATGACCCAGCACTCTCAGGTTTTTGCAGCGTTAATTAGAATTCATGACAAAAGAGATGCAAGGAAACGTTTTGTACCCTTCATAATTTTATAGAAAATTTATTGTTATTAGAGGAACCATTTGCTTAGTGTGATTTTTTTCATTACCAGCTTGTCAACCAGCATAGATAATCTAGAGAAAATATGAACTCCATAGATTGGGTGTCACTTTTGTTGATGGTTCATGTAGTTTACCTTGGAGCGCAGCTAATGGCTGAAGTTCATAGCAACAGCACAGAAAAACGTGGCAACCAGTGGAAGACAAATGAACCGTGTTTATTGCTTTAATATAAAAAATACATAAATGGAAAGCTGCATTTGAATTTGATGAGCTCATTGCTAGTTTTGGTGCAGTGATTTATTTTCCCCCTTAGACAAAAAGCTACTATTGACACAGTGAGATGGAAATTAACCGGCTGTATTTTGGAAACCAATATTTTTTGGTTTTAAAATCTGAGTGGATCATTTTGTTTTAATTCTGAATGTTTTATGGAATATTGAACATTTAATAAACTTCAATTATCAACTCCTTTGCTCGCATTTAGATATAGGCTCAAACTGTTAAGACAATAGTAGACTGAACACTGTTGAACGGTCATTTGTAGGTTTTAAAATGATCTGTTTTCACTTTTCCTTATTCACATTAAATTTTTAGCAGTGACAGAACAAGAGCTTTTTTCCTTCTTAGCTTTTGCTAATAATGTTTTCTTGCTTTAATTCTTTAACTTTAAACTTCTTTTAAACTTAAACTGTTTTCTTAACCAGTTCAAATGGAATGTCGTGTGGCAGCCAGGCATGCATGTCCTACGACTTTTTATAAATAAGAGATGAATTTGACTTGGACGTCAAGTAAAAATTACTCAGGACTGCAATTCGTTCATTTATATTTACCTGTTTATTGAATTATCTTATCTTTGAGCTGAAATTTAAGGATTCCTTTTCAGCTGATTATTAATTATCTGTAAATTGATCCTCCCAAATAATTTTAAAATATATGTGTATGTACGTATGTATGTATGTCTTCTTGTGACTCATTTTCCAGTTTCAGAAGAGCTCAGATTTTCCTCTTAGTACATGCTGTAGACTGTGTTTAGTGTTTGTAAGTCGTGTTTAAAAGATACTAATTTTAGTCTGTGGAAACATGATAGTTATCTAACTCTTCATTTCCGTTTAGAAGGTAGCTTTAATGTAGTAGGTATAAAAAAAGTAATGGTTAGGATATAGACAACTTTCCACATCAACAGAAAATGGAAAATTATCATGAGCATAATACATTTTGATTTAGTTCTCACAAATAATCAATTCTTTGCTTTCTGGAATGACTCGCATACATGCTGGGACCAGCAGGTACCAGTACATGGGCAGGCCTGGAGTCAATAAATGCAACTTCACGTTTATACTGATTGGTAATTCATAAAATCCCCACAGGACTTGAAACTTGTTTAGCATAATAGCAAGTCCATATTCTGAGCTGTTTTCTTTCAATTGTATTGTTGGGTGCATATTAATCAACCAAATGTCAGCCAGATACAGGGAAAAACACTAAAAATATGAATATCATTGTATTTAGTATTTTTCAAAAAGTGCCATTTCAGTAAATTGTGTTTCTATTTAATTGCTTACTTTAAGTCATTGGGGAAATTTTAGAGGTTGAAATGAAGAATCCCCAGTGTTCAGAAAGAATATGGCATTAATTTGCTGCTAGAAAGCTGTATCACACTGCTGGCTAACTACATACATATCAGTGGTTCTTATCGATGTCCTATCATGTTGGGTATTACATGATATATAACTTGACAGAGAAATATTATTTAAGTCAATTAGAAAAAGAATAGTCATTTAAAAAACACATTGAGAGTATTTCTGGTATGATGTTATTTCACTTTCAGAAAGTCACACCTTTTGGGCAGTCCATTGTTTTGACTACTCACAGCATTAATTTTGATGAAACGTTCCCGACCTTTCAGACAGTTTTTATTTTTGCGAAGAAATTGTCTACATGAAAAGCTATTTAAATGTACGATCAAGAATTTCTGTACCAAAATGTACCATTGTTTTTCTCAAGTTAACTGAATAACTGGTATTTACCTCTCATTAAAAAATGTTGAACCTTGTTTAATGTTTTGATTTTTCATTTGTGTGGTATATTATTTGTTAATTATATATTTCAGGCTATATTAGCTTTAAAAAATAGGAAAGTTGATTTACGTGATCCTAATTTGAACCAGGTATAAGCAGTGTAGCTGAAACTCAGAAACCCCAAATGGAAATTTTCAAGCTTTCTATCTTAGGATAGTGTTATGTGGCCATATATATTAAATAAATATTAAAAATATTGCTTATGGCATTGAGTTTCCTGATTAATGAGTTGTTAAAACACGAATAGTTTTTTCACCTCGGTGACATCGAGTATTGCAAAGATTGCCACAGTGTTATTTTGCAGAATCACTGAGAAAAGTGTATCTTATCGTGTTAATACTTTTTTCTTTTCTAGCTGGTAGCTGGGAGTGTTGTGATGGCGTTTGAAGAAGTGTGCCCAGATAGAATAGATCTGATTCACAGAAACTACCGCAAGCTCTGTAATTTGCTCGTTGACGTTGAAGAGTGGGGGCAGGTCGTCATAATCCACATGCTCACCCGATATGCACGCACGCAGTTTGTGAGTCCTTGGAAAGAGGTAAGTGTTAAACATACCTGTCGGCTTGGGAAATGCCTCAGGAGGATGACGATGGTTCAGTTTGAAAAGATATGCATCAGAACATGAAGTCTACTGAAATATGGCTGAATGAGAGAACCCCAAAATTCTGGGGGCAGTTTAAAAAACTCGTCCTTCCTCTGCTCATTAAATTAATAATTTCACAGCATTTTCAGTTTTAGTTTGGTGCCTCATGAAATGTCACTGTTAAGAGCAACGCTGAGTATTGTCTACAAAAACATGAGCAAACAGGAAATTTGAAGTTAATCGTGATCTTGCCATTTCCAGGTCCCAGCAGATCCAAACACTTACTGCCAGTAGCATATAAAAAAGTAACCTAAAGCTATGAAACTCAATTTTTCTTTTATGTGATTTTATATAATATTATTGAATAGTAGTAGTTTTTGTATAGTGGTTTCAGATTTACAAAATACTTTCCATTAGCTTGTTTGAAGCTTCTTAGTTCTGACAGTTTTTTTTAAAATTCTTTATTGAGTTTAAAAAAAATTATAATGAGTACTTTTGTTGGCATTACATAGCAAAAATGAATGACAATATGTGCTAATAAAGATTATTTTATTTTATCTTTTTGATATAAAGATTAGTTAAAAAGCAATTTTTGTTTTATTGCTGCATTGACAAGGTACTTCAACCACTTTAGTTTTAAGACATTTGCAATAGAAGTAGACTACTTTTATATATAACTAAGTTTTAATTACTTTTAAGAAAACTAAATTAAAGTAATTTAAATGCTGTTAAAGTAGCATATTATCTCTCATGCTTCATTTAAGAAAGCTCTGGTATAGTCTTAAAATCAGGTCTATCAGACAATTTCTTTTAACACAAATCTGTGAATACAGTGGATGCTCAGTTGCTTCATGCTAGTAGGTATGTTATTAAAAGAGAGAAAAGGGCACATCTAAGTAGCTGAGAAGAAATGTTGGTAGTATTTCTGAAACTTGTTTGTTTTTCCTCTAAGTTAGCTTCAGGTACCAAATCACATTAAAAGTCATGCAAAATCTGAGATTTTTTTTTTGGTATATTCCAAGTGAAAAATGTAATTGCTGGTTTTGTAGTTTTCATAGTAAACAGAAAACAGTCAAGTTTTGAGTTGGCCACCCAGTGAGTGGCCAACAGTGGCTACAGCCACTCAGAAACTTTCCCTTTGAAGTGGTGCTGAAAGATCAGCATTGGGGGAAGGCATCTCTGCACTAATGAAATCACTAATCTTTTGATATCTTGAAGTATGATTTAAACTCTCAGGTGACATCTAGAATGTTATTTGTTTAAAGCTAATTGTCAAGGTAATTTGCAGTGATAAAGACATTAATGCTCTCGATTTAGTGATGCTTAATAAATAATAATAACTAATATTCATGCCGGTGAAATTGAAATGCTCATGAGTTTCTGTTGGAGAGTGTGACAAAAGTTCATGTGCTCCCATGCTGAGCATGGTTTATCAAACCCATATGGCAGCTTAAAGACAGAAACCATTCTATAGGTGGTTATAGGGAATGTATTTAGTGAGTAAGTGTTAAGTGTTTTAAGTTGAGTGTTTAGTGATTTACTGTCACTTATAGTTAGTGGGGAGTGTATGTGTAATTTTGAATCTCTGTCTAGTTCCATATTTAAAACTATAGTTACTGTCCTGAATTAATTTTGCAATCATTCTCTCCATTGAATGATACTTATTAACTCTCTTTAACTGCATGGTGTTAACCAGTGCATTTAAAATATATCCAAAAGTAAATTACATTAACGTAGGAAATAATTACAGCATATTTCATTTATCTATTTGTTTATTCATTCATTCATTAAAGGTCATAAAAGGGGAAAAATTAAGAAAATCAAGGGAAGATCAGTCTCTTCATAATTCTGTCTTCTAAAAAGCATAAAAAAGGGCAAACATGAAGCAGCCTTGTGGTGTAATAGTAGGACACCTGGATTTATATTTTAGATTTTGGAATTTCAAGTCCTGACTCCCGTTTTGATGAGATGCATGACTCTGGTAGAATCACTTGATGTCTCATTTATCTGCTCAGTTTTTTAATCTGTAAAGTGGGAATAATAATCCTATCTCTAAGTGTTGTTGTGAGAAAAGTGTTCTGTAAATGTGCATAAGAAACATGAGGTGGCGTTATTGATCCGGCATTTAAGTGCTGGAGAATTATAACAATAACTAATAGCCAACATTTCTGTAGCATTTGCTGCTTTCCAGGCAGCAAATGTGTTAAGCACTTTGATTGTTCTCATTCAATCTTCTCAACAACTCGTTCATGTGGCAGCTTTCATTTTATCCCATTTACAGATCAGGAAACAGAACAGAAGTTGAATGACTTGCTCAGGGTCACAAAGCTAGTGTCTGAGACTGGATTTGAAGCCTCTAGGCATGGTGCTCTGTTCAAATACTGAATGTCCTTGTTCCAGTCTCATGCAGCCTTTGCACAGTTTATAGGTTCTGAGGGTTCCTACGCTGCCAAACATCCATCCCTGGATGCTGAGGACATGGCTGCAGAATGTGTAGGTGTACACATACAAGCTCCATGACTATAATCTGCTTTAAAAATCTGTTGTAGACTAGTGCTCCGTAGGCACAGGTGGTGAAATAGCCTTTCCTGTGGATCGCCAGTGGCGGACGTGGTCATTTTCCCTTCATATCTCTGATCCTTTCTCTTCTGTGTGCCCTGCCCCAAGTCCTAACAGCCCATTGTGCTTTCTGTTCTTTGATTGCCTAAATATGAAGGAAAGTGTTGACTGGGCAAAGGCATCGATCATCTAGTGAGCTTCCTGGGACAGACTGACCTTGCTTTCCTTGGGTTTGTGTAGTTAATTCAGGGGACTGGAATATCTTTACCCATCTCCATCTTATAGCTAGAGCCAGACTCAGCTGGAAGAAACCAGATTAATATCTAGGACTCAACTTCAGCTTTCAGATTCTGCTTTTAATATTATAAAGGTGTTGTAGTTGGTAAGACTGACTTACTGCAACATCTTCTGAAGCATAAAGTCATCGTCATGGGGAAGAACCCTGCAGGAGTTTGTTTTTACAAGTGCAAAGTGATAGCCATTTATGACAACTCTGCAACAGGGATGTTCACAGAATCAGAAGAGTGAAAGGTCTCTTAAGTTTTTAAAAAAAAATATGTATCGTGTGTGTGTGTGTGTGTGTGTGTGTGTGTGTGTGTGTGTGTGTGTGTGTGATAAATGAGGAATGGAGTTGTGGAAAAAACCCTTTGAATGTGTCCATTCATCAGTTCTGAAAGCTTTTCTTTTTCCATCATTTCATGATCCTTCTAGCTAGCTGCCATGGGTGAAGTAGGAAGGGCTGATGGTGGGAATCTGATATGAGAAGGGGAAAATAAGACTCAGGAATTTTTGACTTGCCCAAAAATCAGGCTGAAAAATCAGTAAGTGGGAGGATGAGGGCGAGGGCGAGGACCCAGGATCTTTGCCCCTGTGGTTGGGTGATCTTTCCACTGCCCCATTTGATGTGTTTTCTCACAGTGTGTCTGTTCCTCAGCCAATGTGATTTTTTTTTTCTTTTTAAGCTCCTAGTCAGCCTTTGTGACTAAATATTTTTTGAAATATATCAGCTGTTTGCTTTTTATTCTGTCTAAAATTAGATTGAATAGTCATTGAAATCACCAAACTAATATGCTTTACAAAAAAAAGTCACTTTATATACTGAATTAGTTTAACATTGGTTTGTGTTTATATGCTTGAAGGCAAAGCTGATTACTTTGGGAATTGAAAATTAGTAGAAATCCTTTCTGAGATGAGCTGTTCTGTGTGCCTTTGTCAATAACTTCTGAAATGAACACATCATATATGACCAGGCGTCTTCCACAGCAGAAGAGATTTTTAATTTAGTTCATTTGCATCATTATAGATCAGTATTTAGGCTGTTTATATGTAAATGTATGATTTGAGGAACAATTAAGTGTTGACAAAGTCGATTGCAGTCATATCAATTGCAGTGCATTTTCCATAATTTTTCTAACTGACATCTTTGATGATAAATGGTGGATGCCAAGTCAAAGCCGATTATACAGTGCACTAGGAATTCATGGCGCTGTCAGGGAGAAGACCGATTGACTTTAAATTTACATATTAATGAGAAGATTTGTTAAGAGGGTGCTTGACTATAGAAAATAACAGCATATTTATAGGGCACGACATTTTATAAATAAAGCTGATGCAGGAAAATGGAAATTAAACCTTTTAGGTTAATAAATTCAAGAGACTGCTAAAATGCATATTTGCATTTTTATTTTCTTAAATTTACCTTACTCTTTGGACAATATATGCAGGGTTTTTCTATTCTGGGTCAAGTTTGAATAATTCCTGAATACTTAAAAATTTTTCAGTTAAATACCATTGCCTTAGTATAAATATAAGAGGGAAAAAATAGTTTGAAACTTAAATACCTAAGACAAAACTTTTTTTTTTTCTTGCTGGAATAAAGTAATCTTATAAATGAATGTCGTAAACAGTTGAATTTTAGAACCCCTTTTCTTTTTCATTTTTTTGGGTGCTCTTCTAGTGGCATTCATAATACTTAAGCTCTGACTTTGAGATTTCACAATTTTTTTAATGAATTTTGAAATTTTTAATACCAGATAAAATATTTTTGTATTATTACTAAATTTCTCAACACCTACCAAGAATGATTTCTGTCTACTGTATTTTAAAAAATGGAACCTAAGGTAAAAAGTTTTCATAAAGTTTCGTTATACTTGAGTTTGATCTCAGTATTTAATGCTTGATTCTACATTACTGAGCTATATTTATGGTGACATCAACAATCTAACTTTGGTATGCAGTGTGATTAGAGTAGCTGTAGATGTTCATACTTTTCAAGAAAAGTTTTAATAGGTTGTTGACCTTTTTGTCAGATCCAGGTGTTTTGGGGTTGGGAAATTTGATCATTATGACTGATGTAATTTTATATCTACTTTTCCTTAAAGTCTATGAGTCACATTGAGAAAAATTTTCTTACATAAAAGATAGTATATATCTTTGTATGTTGGAAATACTTTGAAAATAATTTTTTTCTATTAAAAGCAATTGTTTTTCAATATAAAATATATTATACAATAAAATCCTTTTTTTAAAATTAAGAGACTTAAATGTCTTCCTAGTTCTTTGAATCTTTCTAGTGGCTAAATAAAACAAAACCATTAACTCAACACTTCATAATTCAAAGTTTATATGCATGCTTGTGGTCAAAGGAATACTTACATTTGTTTTAAAAAATCTTTTTATTGAAGGTAATTTAATAAGAATTACATAAAACTCCAAAGTTATCCTCACCATCTGAAAATTAAAAAAGATTGAGCAGACGGGATGAAGAGTTTTAGGAGAGTGGCTATTATTATCAATAGAACAATAATCAGTATGAGTCATACTGTCCCTCGGTGCTTTAAGATTGACCATTTGTAAATAATGTAATGCCATGCACGAGCAGCTTCCCAAAAGAATGCTACTGTGAGCAGCTTGTAAGGTTCTGATTACACAGTATAGTCAGCACTGTATTCATTCAAGAGCCAATTAACAGAAGACATTCTCAGAAAGCATTACATCTCATCACGGGAAATCACAACTTAGCGTTCACAGCAGCTTATCATTAACACGGCCACATAGTTGTCACCAAAGTGGTCACAATATTTAGAACAAAGAGCAAAAGAACAACCATGTAGTTTCCCTAAGGAGGTTCGCCTCCTCGCTCAGTCATTCGGTCATCTCAGAGTACAATAGTCAGAGTCTTCCACTCATGGGGCCACTAGGTTAACTTATTCAGTCAGTTATTTAGCAATCAGTTACTAAGTATCACTAATCACTAAGTACAGTCTTTGGAAAATACACACTCCCCTCCCCCATACACGCCCCTGGGTTGCTAGTAAACCATGTTATCTTCACAGCATTCATAGAAGAATGAATCTTCATAGAAGATTTCTGAAGTCACAGTAGAACTAAAAAGTAAACATAGATTCAAAGCAGTAGTAGGAAAAATGAATTAGAAAAAGATCCTTCTGGACGAAAACATTTATAGTAGCTTTTTTTGGCTATGGAACAGAACTGTACATGAAAGGGGTGGCCAACAGTTACAGAAAGGCAGAACAAAATTGTAGCATGTTGATGTGATAGAATATTGCTGAACTATAAGAAATGGCAAAAGGGAACGTTTAAAAGAAACCTGGAAAGATTTGTGTGACTTGATGCAGAATGGAATGAGCCGAGGTAGAGAAAAGCAGCGTTACTAGTCTTATCAGTACAGGGACCAGAGGTGATTCCAGAGAACCAGTGCCCTCTGCCCACCTTTGGATAGAGGAGTGGTAGATGCAGTGTGCCAGAGAATACAGATGCTCTCAGACGTGGCCAGTGTGGAAGTTTGTTTTACTTGACCACACATCGTTGTTACACAGATAAGTTTTTCTCTCAGTCTTTGGGGTTGGAGAAAGGTAGTAGTCAGGGGTACCTTAGTAGTACTAGCAGTGGGAGAAGGGGAAGAAGGAGGAGAGGGAGAAGGGAAAAGATGAAGAGATTTATCAAAGCATTTTTTAAAAAGTGCACAGAAGAGAAAAGAAGGAAGACCAGAAAGAGTTATAGACCAGCCAGGCAGCTTTGAGAGTTGCACTCCTCATTTATTATATGTAAAAGACCAAGAAAGCTGTTTGTAAAGATCTCTAGCTGTATTTTTTGATTCTGTTATATACATAGAAAGGCCCATTTTATTTGATGTTGAGTTTAGAATAGAAAGTATACCCTATGTTTTGCCTGCTGGCATTTCATTGTCAAAGCTTTATAGTGATGGCAGCTCTGTTGTCTGTGTCTGAATTTTCTCCTTGACCTAGAAACTCTGCATCTTGGTCACGATGTTCCTGGGAGGGTTTGTTCCCCCCAGTTTCTTTCAGATGAACAGCGAATTCTTTCAGTTCCTGCTTTGCCCTCTGGTTCCAAGAGATTTGGGTAATTTTCTTTTAAGATACCTTGAAATATGACATCTAGGTGTTGTGTCCGTCCACCCTCCCACCCCCACCCCTGTAGTTTAGTCATTCTTAAATTTTTTTTCTCCTTCATCTGTTTTTCAGGTCAGTGTATTACCTATGAGATATCTTACAATCTGGTCCTGGTTTTTTTTTTTCACCAGCTTTTTTACTTTATTTAAATATTTCTTATTGTCTAATGGAGTCATTGGAGTCTGTTTATTCCATTTTAAATTTTAGGGAGTTTATTGATTGGGCAGAGTTTTGTACCTCTTATGCTAAGCTATTAATTCCTTTTTCAGTTCTTATTTCCAAAGGTCTCAGCATTTTAAAACTCTTTTAAACTCTTGCTTCATCTCTTCCAGATATTTTATTGAATTTGTGCCCAAGCTGTGTTTTTATTTGAGGCATTGTGTGTTGATTTTGGGGGACGGTCTCTTCTGTGTTTCTCTTGAGCATCCCTGCCACTGTAATGACACGTTATGGTGGGGGTCTTTTTGTTTGTTTTTGTTTTTTGCCTTGATTTTGTACTTGATGTTAGTGCTGGGCTCTCCCATGCTTTTGCAGGGCAAGTCTTAGCTGGTTCTATTGCTGCTCTATTAGGGTTTCAAGTTTTTCCTTATTCTAGGACCTCAGGGACAGACTGGGAACTCCCAAGTTTTCAGTGCTCCCAAATCAGTCAGATCCAGGACAATGTCTCTGTTTGCTGCCCCCATGGTCCTAACTCTTGAGTGTAAGTGAGAGTTAACCTGCTACTCTGCCCTTGTTAGCGAGCTGGAAAGCTCTGTTGAGAGTGGCAGAATTGTAGGTGCCCCTTTGCTTTGGAATTCATTCCTTGATTGTTCCTCTTCAATCTGGGGTAAATGAACTGCGGTGCAGAACATACTCCGAGTCCGTGGTTGAAGATACACCATTACCGCCGCTGCCGCTGGCGGCTTCTGAACGTCCTCCTTTCTCTGTACACTTTCCAGGGCCTCCCTGATCTTAAACACTGCCGTGTGCTAATCCCCTTTTCACTCTGATCTAAATCAGAAAAACTTGAAACTATGACCTGGGCAGTGGGTGACAAACCTGCCAGTTTGTACCTGTCCCCGTCCAGTGCCCCAGTGATTTTGGTGATTACCTGAAACAGGTCTGGGACCTCGTTTCTTCCTGGTGCTCTAGTGCTTGTCCTATGTGCTTCTGGCTAGGCCTGTCTACGGTGTCCACAGACTTGGCTTCCTTTCAGCTCAATCCATGGCTCACTGTGACGGTTTCCAGTTCCCCATCAGGATTCATTCTGGTGCATTTTCTTCATGCTTTTTGGGAGATGTTTGTGGATTGGAGCTCACCACATTGCTTCCCACCGTTCTGCCATCTTGGCTCTCCTTTTCCATGCCATCAGAATTTAAGAGCAGACTCCTGTCTTCCGTTCTCTCTTATAATAGTGGAAAGTGGTCTTTAAGTAGGTAGCGAAGTAGGAATGGCAAGCAGTAGATTGCACATCAAAATCATGATTAAAATTTTCTACCAGGGTTGTTTAATAAGTGCTCATTAACTGACTTGAAGAAATCTTTTTTGTAGGTTTTGTTTTAGAAAAAATATTGTTTCTTTATATATTTGACTTGAGTTTTGTGGAAGAAAAATTCACTTGATATATTAGGTCATGTGATTCATAGTAATTCATCCATGATCCAAGAATGAGTGTGTTTGTGTATCTCTTTCCATGCCTCTGCTTTACCATTAGTCTTTCTCTTCCCCATTATAGACTTTCTTACCTCGCACCCTTTCCTGGGACACTTTAAAAATCATTTATTTTGAGAAGATATCTCCTGAGAACTACTCCAGGGCTGCATTGGAGGTGACCATGTGTAATGGGATTTGGAGATGCCCTGAAGAAGGCCTTTCTTTCATCTTTACTGGAGGCAAGCCCTCAGCAATCTCAGTTCCTGGGGAGACAGGGCTCAGCAAAGCCATAGCCAGTGTCCTCATCAAGTCACTCTCTGTCTGTAGAAGAGTCCCAGAACCCCTGAAAGTACCAGTAAGGCCCCCTTCCAGGATTTCTGTGAACATACAACAAGAAAGCCCTTCTCTGGGCTTCTGCACCAACAGCCAGGTTCCAGGACCTCTACAACAGCACTGTCCACCATTAGGCGAATCTGGAAAAACAACATCAAAGAGACAAAATACCAGCATCACAGCTGTGCCTCCTCAGTTCTCAGCAGCTCCAGGTGGCAGTCCTCAAAAGTCCTGGGCAGCTCCAGTGGGCTCTCAACAGCAACTCAGGCTTCACGATGCTGGACACTGCTCTCCCAAAAGTCCTTCTTCTGGCCTTCTCTGGGTTTGAGCCTTCCTTTCCATTCATGGCTTCTCCCAGGTCAGCCCCCTCTCTTCACATCAACAAGTCCATCCCACAAGTGGGATTCACAAGCTCTGGGTCTTAACACTCAACCCAAAAGCCAGGTCAATTCAGGGGCATCTCCAAATTCCATTACTATTACATTATGACCCTGGCGTCTTGAAGGCTCTGTTTAGTGGAATAGAAGCACTAGCAGGTTTGTTGTGCTGGAAAGACTTCTCTTCTGGTTCTAATGAAATAACGTACTGTGTCTGCTTCCAAGAACCAGCCTTGCTAATTATGGAGAGGCTCACTACCGGTAGGCTGGCCATTTTGTGATGAATTCTTTGGCCCTGACAACCTATAAAATAAAATGGGAGATGGGCGTAAATCATAGGCAACACTTGTGTCCTCTGCCTGCTCTGGCGTTTAAGAATACGCTACTCTTCATGGAATTTTCCAGTTTGGATTTGAGTGTTGGAACTCTGAGTGTGAGATTTCTGGCCTGTGGTTGAGTGCTTGTACTACTACAGGGGTAATTTTGAAATCCTCAGCATAAACAAACTAAGGAAGAAAGACCTCCATTTAAATGGAAGGATGGCTCATGGGTACCCCCAGAGTAGGGAGTCCTGACTTCCTCTGTATCCTAGTCCTGTTTGGCAGCCTGGTGAAGCTCACGGGCCCTTTCTTAACCCATTTGACAAAATACTTAAAGTAGAAAATAGCTTGGAGAAGGATGCCAATTATATTGAAATTAAAAACAAACACGTTGATGGGTTTATTTTGGGTTCTCCATCTTAGACAAAGAAGGGCACTGGTGGAGCTGGCTTTTAAACCCTGCGTCCAAGTGCAGCAATAAGTGCTGCTTCTTGGAACATTTAGTCATTTTAGGTGACAGCACACATGAAAATTGTTTGCTAAAATGTCACTATGAAAATACAAGCCCCGACGTTGGCTATTGAGGCAGCTGGGTGATTCCGTGGATAGAAAGCTGTGGTGTGAGTGTTCAGATCTGATTGGAGATATTTACTGATCCTGCGACCTTGGCAAGTCAGTCAGTAGCTGTCTGCCTGAACTAAAAATGGAGATAAGGGTGCCCAACTTGAAGGGTTGTCATGAGGAGCCGGTGAAACAATCTTTGTAATTCAGACTTAGTTCAGTACTATAGTGATACCGTGTTGGTGAATGAAGAGAAATTTCAGGAATGGCTGAGTCAAACTCCAGGTTAGATGGACACACGCTTTAACACCCAGTGTCTTCAGTGAAAAGATCAGAAGAGCCGAGAGCAGCGTGAACTGCTTTGGAAAGGGTGTGTCAGGAATGAGGGATGCCACAGGCCACGCGACAGCCTTACACTTGTGCTGCAGTGATGCTTGATTTGAGAAAAGATTCAGAAGGTGCTGGATTTGGTGAACATTGAGCATCTTTTAACGCCTAGTGGAAGACTCAATGTGGGGGTCAGGCCTGAAATCCTCTGCCTATGAGTGGTCACAGTGCCAGTTTGTTCTAGAAAAGTTCCAAATACACAGCTGGAAAAACGGTATTATTGAGTGAAAGATGCAGCGTGAGATGGAAAGAACTAAACCAGGGCTCTCCTTAGATAAATAATGAGAAACAGATGACAGATAGTAAGCGTGACATGGGTTCAGGCCAGCCATGTGAAAGCCTTCCTCAGGATGTGTCAGACCCAGTTCTGTACTTATTGTGTCATGTCTCTGCTTCCTCTCTGCTCTCTCCTTCTCTCTCTCTTACCCTCTCCAGTCTTACTGTTTTTTTGCCCTTTTTTCACATCCCAGCATTTAGAACAGCACGTGGCGCATCTTGTTGATACGACTTTGCTTACACTGAAAGTGCTCTCCCTCACATCGCTGACGATTGCTTAGTTGTCCTCTCTCATGGTCTTTTCTCCGTCCTCATCCTTCTTAGATTTACAGCCAGAAGAAACTTGAAGAGGTTGAATCCAGCCCCTAAACTTCAGGAAGGGGAAACTGAGGTGCAGAGCAATTAAATGCTTTGTCCCACAGTCAGATAGTGAGTGTCTGGGGCTTGATCTGAAGTCATCTTCCTGTCTCCGTGGCCAGTACTCTGTCCACTGTGCTGCTGAATTTTAGATTGCCCACAATTAGCATTTAACTAAATATCTTGCAAGACCTGACTGGTGATTAGAATTACACATCAGAAGCCAACTGCATTTATTGACTGACGGGTGACATATCCCCACATTGCCAATAGAAGTCTCAAAGTATTCTGGAGAATTCAACATAAACTGTACTGGAATTGGAGCATTATCACAGACTAAACATTTATTTGTAATTATGTGGGTAGAACATTAATCACAAAAACTTCACACATTTTTAATACATGGGGCCTTAGCACATACTTAAAATCTTCCTTCACGGAACAGAAAACCTCTGAAATAGAGAGCGCCAGTCAAGCTCAAAGTCTTGTGTGGAGTGAGGTTTATGTCCTTCCCGATGCTTTTTCTGCCACTGACCTTGGCCCCCATACCCCCACACGGCCCACACAGCCCCACACGGCCACGTGGCCCATACGGCCCAACACGGCCCACACGTCGTAGCATGTTTACTTGCTTTTATGCAGTTGCAGAAAAAGCTCACAGCAGCCCAGACACGAGGGACCTTGTGACAGGTCACTCTTTGAATCCCATTGAAAAGGACAAGAGCATCGTGATGAGCATTTACAAATCTCCACGTGCATCGTTTCGTTTGATCAAACAGACATTTTTATGTTCTTCCATTTCCTCTGTTTTCTTTTTATTTCCTTCTTACACACTTTTTTCTTCATCTTTTTCTTTGTTCCTTCTAATAGTTCTCTATGTCTTAACTAGTGACACTTAAAGTCATTCTTTATCCTTCTCTGTCAGACACTGAGCAAGACTAAGCCCTGTCTCCTGGTTTAGACTAATGTTGTAGCAGTTGCCTTAATGGCCCATGCAGCGCTGCTTCTTAGTCACAGACTCGTTTAATGGAAGCAGAAGTGGTTGACTGTGCTTAAAAAATGTTGAAAACAAGCATTGGGTGGGGGATTAATTTAGGAAAAAAGAATAAATTACAAAATACCAGAGTTGGAAACACCTGACAATGACAGTCTCCTCATAAACTCTGCAAAAGCCATCTTCTGGATTTTACTGATGGGCCTCAAAGCAGAGTCACTTTCTTAGGCAACCCATTATACTTTCAGGTAGCTCTAAGCGTCAGGAATTTTAAAAAAGTCACTTTGAGGGTTCAGTGTTTGTCTATCTGTTTATCTATCTGTCTATCTATCTTTCTATCCATCTGTCTATCCATCTATCCATCTGTCCGTCCGTCCGTCCATCTGTCTACCATCCATCTATCTACCTGTGTTGGTCTGTCTGTCTGTCTATCCATCTATCCATCCGTCTATCCATCTATCCATCCATCTATCCATCTGTCTATCCATCCATCCATCCATCCATCCATCCATCCATCCATCCATCCATCTATCCATCTATCCATCCATCCATCTGTCCGTCTGTCCGTCTGTCGTCTGTCCGTCCATCTGTCTAATGTCTTCCTTTCTCATCCAGGCTGGAATTAGAACAAGCACTCATGGATATTAATGCAGATCAGTGGGGAAGCATTAACCCGCCACGTTTTTCTCCTCTGGACCCGTTTCCACTTCCTTGGTCAGCCTGGTGTCTATCTCTCAGTGGCCTGCGAGCTCGCCATATTGGTGCTAGACTGTGTACGTGCAGACTCCTGATTGACTTTAGCCATATTGTAGCTCAGAACCCCTAGATCCAAGTGATTGACCAGTCTCAGGCTGCCCCAGTAACCACCATGCCAGTCTTGAACTTGCAACTTATTAAAGTCCTTATATCTTTTTAAACAAACCATTTCACCTCCCCACTTTGTGTACCTGTAAAATCACATTTTTAATTTACTTAAGGGAATTTAAAGTGCTGCACATAGATTACGTTACTGGGCAGCTCCTCTGTGCCAGTCAGCTGCTGGGTGCCCTTTAGATTCGAGCTGTTTCTCCTCTTTTAGAGTCACTCAGTCTGTTTTCCTTGTGATTGTCCCTCCCTTCACATTATCCTCCCTCCACCCTAACTCCTTCTGCCTCTTTTCTGCTTGTTTGCTCATTCTGTTGGCTGCATTTCTACACTAAACTCTTTGTGTGTCTGTGTTCAGTCCTCCTTTATCCATTTTGGGTGAGAATGGGGCTCGTCTGATGACTGTTTTTCCATCCTCTCCTTTAAGTCTCTAAGCTCTTCTTTTAGGTCTAAGTGAGACCAAGTTGCCCCCACTTCTTCCTCCTTTCTGTACCAGTCAGTGTCTTCCTCGTTTTATTTTCCTTTCTCTCTCCTCTCTCTTTAAATCCTCAGAATGGCACGAATCTACTTCCAGGTTTTTCTTATTTTATTCCCTCCATACCCTTGGCACTGGGTATTCAGATACTTGCTAAGTGTGTGTGACCCTGGGCAAGTCACTTACCCTCTGTTTTCCTCAGTGTCCTCCTTTGTATAGTGGGTGTGTAGTAGCACCTCCCTTCTAGGGCTGTTGTGTGAGGGTCCCTTGAAATGATAATCGTAGAGCGCTTAGCCTAGGGCCTGATGCATAGCAGGTGCTGTTTCATCATCTGAATACTAATATCTGAAGGGATACTTGGTTCCCCTCAAACACAAAGAAAATCTGAATGCCTCGCTTTGGGAAAGTGGGTAAGCTGTGTGTTTTCTGTAAGGCTGAGAAACAAGATCTATTTTTATCACAATCCACGGAACTCCAGACAAGGAAGATCCCAGTCCCTCCCCCACATACATATATTCGCATCTCATCTCCATGACTTTACACGCTGGCTCTTCCCATGCCTGGAATGTTGTTCTAATGTGTTTCTAATGTAGTTTCAGAATTTTGAAAATGAGTCATTGAAACCCAGGTAAGGGAATTGTAAAAATTAAAGCTAAAATGTTAATGATTAAATTTTTAAAGAAAACCAGTGAATATTTTTAGGAAAAAGATGTAGAAATAATAAACTATTTACTAATATGATACAGAAAAGAAAAGAGGAACCAAGTAGCATGAAATGGAGAGGGGAGAGATGGTAACAAAGTGCAAACAGAGCATGATCCCGGACCCCTGCCAGCAGCACTGACAGTTACAGGACAGGGAGCCCAGCTGCCAAGAGCCAAGACCCCGAGAAAGACGGTCAGAGCTTTGTTTCTGTTTGGTGTTGGTTGTGTCCGGGCCCTTCTGATTGGGGTGGGTACATTTCTGTCATTGGTGTGTCTTTGGCCTCTTTCCTTCCTTCATCATCTGCATTTATCCTCAGCTGTGCTTTGGCATTACTGCCATCACATAGATTGACTTACAGTTCCTTTTCCCAGTTGCAGTAGTGGCCACAGGGCTCACCTTGCTTGTGGTTACCACGAGCGTTGCAGTAGGAAATGGCCACATTAGTGTTTCATGAAAGGCTGGCCCCTTGTTGCCTCTGGACACATGGTAAAGCCCAGTCTACAGATTCCTGCATTTACCTCGTCAAGGAGAACTTGGACGTGCCCTCATTGGCTGCAGAGTCGCTGTTTCTGTGTCTGTATTTGCTCTATCAGGCATTTCAATAGTGAACAGTCTTTGCAGCTGTCTCAGATCAGTCTTGTCAGCTGTATTCTCATGGGTGAGTATAGACCCGATTTGGAAAGGATGTGAAAAGACTGGATGGTGTGTGTCCCCTCTAGAAACAGTGAATATGGTTCAGAGGGCACAGTTCAAGATCCACGGTGATTTCCAGTTTTTGGAACCTGCTGGTAGATCTGTGGTCACATAGTTGTTGTTCTTCCATGTTCTGCCCTGGCCACTTTGACTACACCTTCAGCCTCAGCTCACTGATGAGGTTCTAGGCGGCTGCCTCGAAAGCAGAAGAGACGGGGCAGAATGCGTGTGAGTGGCATGTTCTGTCCGCTAATAGAAAGAACTCACATTTCCAGGGGAGCTCTTTGAGGGCCTCTCGGAATGAAGGTGGATGAATGAATCTGGCCTGTTTGTTTGAATCAGAATTGCCCCTGGTTCAGAGATTTCCCCTTATGGTTGTATTAATTTTATCTCATCCAGGGGTGGGTCAGATTTTCTTGGACTCAGTCTCAGTTAGGATTTGGGTAGGTAGAAGCCATCCCATCAGCAATGGCTTTCACCTTGAGAAGCAATGGCAGTCATGGATACCGTGAGCCGCCTCTCCGTTTTCAAAGGCTGTATCATTTGTGGTGTTTGTGATATAATTGAGACTGAGGTATTGCTTTCTCTTTCCTTTCATATTTTCTTCCATTTATTTTAATGTACAACTTGCCCTTTATGCCCAATATTTTTCATAATCTTTCCGTTTATCTGCCCATCAGTTTGTGTGTACCCTTGTTTTTATTGTCAGCTCTAGATGATTGACTCAGGGGTAAGCCCTTTGTTTAATTTTCTTTTCTAGATGTATAAAAAGTCATCCTATCTATGTTGATGTTTAATAAGTAGTTTTTGATAAAAAAAAAAAGAATTTTGTAACTGAAGGGGCCCAAGAAGTTATTTAGTCTGTATCTTTTTATTAATTAAATTAATATCCCTAAAGCCACGTCACTAGTCATTATAGGGACATTTTTTTTCAGCCTGCTATAAGGCCTTATTTACGTAACCGTAAAGGACCCAGTGTGAGCCCTGTTTCATGAGCTGGCTAGCATTGGAGGAAAGCTTAAACGAAAGAATTAGTCATTGTCTATTTACTGGAACACAGTTCAGTAGCTTTTTAAACATAATCTCATGTTCAAATCCTGAGATTCATCCTGTGTTCTTATATATTTATCTAAAAGTCTAGCAGCCTTACCTAGCTCTGTGCAATTTGTTTTAGCAGGTTGAAGTCAGGGTTTTATTATGTAAGGAGAATAGTCATGTTTCAGTTATTGGGATGAGTGTAATTTAATTTAATTTATTTTTAATGGATTATAATAACTGTGACGTTGCCAGTGAAAGAAAGGATATAGTTTGTGATTTTTCTTCATCTCTGTCACTGCTTTACCAAATCCAGACCAAAGCAGAACACCCGACTCATGCACAGATTATGTTTATGATCTGTCTTAGTGGTTGAAGTGAATATTTACAGGTCTTTTCATTTGCCCCTGCTCTGTTCTTCTGAGGGAAAGAGAAATGAACCACATTGAACTTACTTTTTACAGATGACTAAACTGAAGGGAAGAAAGTCACTTGCTTCAGTTTGCATAATGAATCTTTGCTGAAGCTGGAACTAAATCTAAATTCACCTGTGTCTTAACACGCAATTATTTTCGGTTCTTTCACTTTTCAGACTCTATGTGCGTGCGTGTGTGTGTGTGTGTGTGTGCGCGCGCGCGTGCGCACGTGTTCGTGTTCTTATAAACATTTTCTAGGCTGTTTCTTATGGCTTCTAATTCCTGTCATTATGATTGTCTTGAGCAGGACATTGAACATTGCAGTGTGGTCATATCATGCTGTCTTCTCATGGCCACGCTTTATTTTAAGGAACCCTTAGAGATGCCCTGTGGCATCTGTGGCATCCCAGGCTACTGTGGCACCTCATTTGAGAATCATGGGACTTGATGAGCTTGCAACTGGATGTAGAGCCAGAAGAAATGAGAAGTGTTGTGGGCTGTTGAACACTGTGAATTTTCACAGTGGCTCAACACAATGTTACTTAGCACAGGTGTTGCTATAATTGTGATGTATTGGGGGAGATTCAGTGTTCAATGGGCCTCAAACCCACACTTCCACCTGTATGGGGAGGTGGTTACTGGGCTGTGGTATAAAGCATGGAGAATGTTAGGGATGCTGGGTGCTTTACAGATAGAGAAAAATCTCAAAACATTATCCTAATTGCATGAAGCTTCTTCCAGACTCGTTTTATTTTGAACAAGAGATTTTTATATTTGATAAAATACTTGGAAAAAAATTCACAACATTTTCCTTGTGGAGAGAGAACATTCTATGCCTGAGGGATTGTCCAGAGATAGAGCATCTTGTTGGACAATAGCAAGGAGGACCAATGTCTCTGGACTGAGTTTTGTGTGAGGAGGCGTTGTTATAAAAGTACTGGACGGTCAAGGGGAGGGCTGCTTATAAAGGGCTTTCGTTGTCAGACAGGGTTGTGTAGTTGATCCCAGAGTGATAGGGAGCCTCTGCAGTTTATTGAATAAGGAGGTAGTAGCTGTTTGTCCTTCATTCTCAAAGAGGACCATGACAGCAGGAAGGTGATGCCATGGCTTGCAGGTGAGTTGGATTTAAGGGAGGGAGGGCTGTGCTAAGTCACCAGTCTCACTTTCTCCTCTGGAGCCATCTGGATCCAGTGGCCAGAGACAGATCAGGATGACTGGAGATGGCCCCCAAGGAGGTGGTGGAGGATATGGTCAGATCATTTCAGGAAGATTACCTTGAGAGCTAAATATAATTGGTTTGTAGTGCAGAGAAACTTATGACAGAGCACCCCCCCACACACACACACATACTCCCTCCCCTTCCAGGAGGCTGTTATAATAGTTCAAGCATGATGTATTGATCCCCTGCCTCCAGAGTGGTGGAAATGTGGGAGGAAAGAAAGTGGCTTAATTGAGAGATGTTACAAAGGTAAAATCAACAGGTGTGGCAAGAGGAGATGCCATATGGAGGAATCCAGAATGACACTCAGGTTGCCAGCCTTGGGAAACGGGAAGATGATGGTTTCCTTGACAATAATAGGGAAGTGTGAGGAGGAAGAGAGGTCTTGGGGGAAAGATGAGTTTATTTTGGGGCATGTTGAATTTAAGATGTCATTGGGACATCTAGTTTTAGATGTCTGAGAGGCAGTTGAAGATGTGAGACTGGAGGTCAGCAGAGAGATTAGGGTGGTATGTGTAGAACTGAGAATTATCAGCCTAGAGGTGGTAATTATATCCTTGGGAGCTGAGGAAATCATTAAGGGAAGTACAGAAGGAGAAAAGGGGAGGACTCAGGATACAAGGCATCCCGATCTAGCTAAGGATCCCTCAGGAGACGGAGAAGGAGGGATCCCATAGGTAAGAAAATCAGGGAAGAGCACAATTCCCAGAACTGAGAGAGAGGGGAAAATATTACACAAGGGAGGGGGCCTGCAGAGAGTTTGAGTATGGGGGTTGAGAAAAGGCAATTGAATTTAGAAATTAAGTGATATTTGGCAACTTTGGGGAGAACATTTTTGGTTTAAAAAGCATTTATTTAGTACCTGCTATGTCAGAGCTAGGTGCTAAAGTAGATTAATAGTAGAGAAAAAGTCTTAGATTCTTGAATGACGGTCATGAAATAAAATAGAAATGACTATTTCCCAAGGGTTGTCCTAAGGTCAGTCATTGGTATTTGGTTAACCTTAGCAGTTCCTTCTGTATTAATTATTGATTTAATTTTCTCCCCATTTTCGTATTTTTAATTACAAGCAGAGGTCAGTTGTCTATACTTTCTACTATTTGAATACATTCCTTATTTCATGAAGGTTTAAAATTATTTTCTGTATCACATTTTTAGGTCAATAGTGACGTAAGTATCAAACAGTGTTTTGCTCACTTAAATATAGTCATTACATAAAACTTAGTGGCAATATTATTTCCTAATTACATTTTTCAAAGATTCAGGTCATAGCCAGCATTTACATAGCTCTTTCTGGTTTAGGAAGCTTATCTCATTTGATTTTCAAAACAGCGATTTTAGGTAAGTGTTATTTTTATCCCTATTTACCCTCGCAGGTAGCTGGATTGCTCAGTGACTAGAATGCTGGGCCTAGAATCAGGAAGACCTGAATTCAAAGTCCGCTTGAGACATTTATTAGCTCTCTAACTATGGACAAGTTTCTTTTTCTTTCTTTTTTTGGTAAATCTTTTTTAAATGTAGTATTTTATTTTTCTCCAGTTACATGTAAAAATAATTTTTAACATTTGTTTTTAAAACTTTGAGTTCCAAATTCTCTCCCTTCCTCCTTGCCTCCCAGCCCCATTCCCCGTCCCATTGAGCAGGAAAGCAGCTTGATATAAGTTATAGATGTACAGTCATGCAAATCATTACCACAATAGTCCTGTGAAAGAAAACAGACCAGAACAACCTAAACAAAGCAAAACCTGAAGAAAGTAAAGCCTGTGCTTCAGTCTGTATTCAGACGCCGTCCGTTCTTTCCCTAAGGATGCGTAGCATTTTTCATTGTAAGTCCTTGAGAGTTGTCTTGAATCATTCACACCCGAAGATCTTAAAATATTATTGTTACTTTGTACACAGTACATATTACTTTGCATCAGCCTGTACAAGTCTGTCCAGGTTTTTCTGAGACCATCCTGCTCATCAGTTTTTATTGTACAACAATATTTCATCATAATCACATATATCAGTTTGTTCAGCCATTCCCCAGTGGATGGACATCCCCTCAACGTCCAGTTCTTTGCTACAAGAAAAGAACTATAAACGTACACATGGGTTCTTTTCATGTTTGTCTTTTATCTCTTCTGGGACATAGACCTCGCTAGTGGTGGTATTGCAAGGTCAAAGGATATATGTGGGGTTTTTTTAGCCCTTTGAGCATGGTTTCAGATTGCTCTGCAGAATGGTTAGATCAGTTCATAGGGCCATCAACCACGCATTAACGTCTCTCTCTTTTTTTATATAAGTTTGCTTATTTTTAGTTTTCAACATTCACTTCCATAAGTTTTAAATTTCCCCCTTCCTTTTCCACCCCCACCCCAAGATGGCATGCAGTGTGACATAGGCTCTACATATACATGCTTATTAAACGTATTTTCACATTATTCATGTGCTATAGGAGAACTGGAATGAATGGGAGGGACTGTGAGAAAGAAAAAAAAAAACAGAACAGAACAAAAGAAGAAAACAGTGCTTCACTCCACACTCAGACTACGTAGTTCTTTCCCTGAATGTGGATGACGGTTTCTGTCATGAGTCCTTTGGAATTGTTTTAGGTCCTTGCATTGCTGAGAAGGATTGTCTGTCAAAGTCAGTCATTGCACACTGTGGCTGTTACTGTGTACAGTGTTCTGGTTCTGCTCACTTCCCTCAGCATCAGCTCACATGAGTCATTCACAGCTGATCATTGTTACAATGTTGCTGTTACTGGGTACAGTGTTCTGGTTCTGCTCACTTCCCTCAGCATCAGCTCACATGAGTCATTCACAG
>CM053594.1:359891489-359928979 GCA_028646575.1 Pseudocheirus occidentalis | reverse complement strand
GTCAGGTTGTTGACTCTCTTTTCATGACTTTCTCGCATCATTCTCATTTCTCTTTCCAATTTTTCCCCCACTTCTCTTATTTGGTTTTCAAAGTCCTTTTTAAGTTGATCCATAGCTAGTAGGCATTCTTCCAGTGTCTTGGAAGCACTTGGTGTGGGATTTCTGACTGTGTTATCTTCCTCCCGTTCCATTCTTTGATCCTTTTTGTCCATAAAAAAAGGATTCTTGAGTTTTATTGCTGTTTTTATTCTGCTTCCTTTTCCTCATGTTGGCCAGTCTATCAGTTGCTTGGTTTTTTTAGCTCTGTGGAACTCTTCACAGCTGCCGGGGCTATTAGTGGGGTGCTGCAGCCCCCCTCCCCAGCTTTCGCTTACTGAACGTGCACCCCAGGACCACCACTCAAGACCATGATCCAGGTCCAGGCCCTTCGCCCTGATCAATCTCCTCAGCCCCCCTGCTATCTGCAGGCCAGGGGCTCTGAAGCAGCCCAGTGGAGGCCATTCCTGCTGCCATAGCCGGCCTCTCGCTGCTTCCTTTCCCTGGGTGCAGTTGGGCCAGACCGTTCTCCCCCAAATTTAGCAAAATCCACTGACCTTTCTCTTAGCCTTCTTTCCTCTGTCCTGATCAGTGTGGGAGCTGTGCCTCCAGTACCACCGATCTGCTCTCCTATAGATTTGGCTTGGCCTGATTGCCCTGGGCCTGGCCAGGCTGCGGTTTCGGGCTTGGCTGGCCGTCGGTCCCAGACTGCTGCGGTGAGCCCCACCTGCTGAGCTGCCTGCAGCAACAGATGCGTTTTCTGTATTTTGGAGAGTCTTGGAGCTCTAAAATCTGTTTAGAGTCCTATTCTGTGTGTGTTTAGGGTGGCTGTGTTGGAGCTGCCAAACTTTGCTTCTTCTACGCTGCCACCTTGGCTCCGCCCCCCTCTGCCTTCCTTACTTGAATTTCCAGAATCATTTCTGAGCTCTTCTGTTACCTGAGCTCAACTCATACATGTCTGGGAGACTGAACTCTGACTTTTCCTTTTATTCTGAGTGTTTGTTTTTATCTTCCTTGTTACTACAGGAGCTTTCTGTGGTAAGAATTTTTCTGCTGCTTGTTTATTCTCTCTGCCTGCTACTTGACTTTTAACTCTTTGTTCAAAAACGCTTCTGCTTGTGAGGTGTCAAGTGTTTCTGTCCCAACGTTCAGGAGCTTTGTGTGGGTATTGTCAGCTAATTCTAGAGATCCATGAGTCTTCAGTTCTTCCGTGGTGGGATGATCTAAGGAAAGCTGTGTTTCCTATTCTCCTGGCCTGTGCTCTGGTCTGTCAGTCACCATAAGCACTTTTTTCTGCCCTGTAACTTTGAAGTGGGTCGCTGTTCCGCTGTGGCCACAAGCTTTGCTGTACTAATGCTGCTCCTCACCCCGGAGCTGCCACCCAGGACTGGGACCCAGCTCCAGGTGTGGGCAAAGCAACAGAGTCCTGCCCGGAGTTCATGCTTGCCGAAAGACTCCTTTGGTCTCTTTCTGACCAGTTGTTCATCCTCCTCCCATCTGTGGGCTACATGCTTTAGAAGCAGGGGCTCCCAGAGCTTGTTCCTTGTTTGCTAGGACAGGTGGGGCCTTTGCTGGACTGTGTTCCACCCTCTCAGCCTGGTGCGACAGACCTTTCCTGCTGACCTTCTTAGTTGTCTTTGGCTAGAAAATTGTTTCACTTTTTCTTTTTATGTGTTCAGCCCCTGACGTGTTCCTTAATTTCTGTTTGTCCTATTTTCCCCTCTCTAAATTCGAGAATAATAATTAAACACACCTTCTAGAGTTATTTGAATCAAATGTGGCAATTATTGCAAGACAGATTTGCAATTGCAGAGGACAGCTCTTGGCACACATCAAGTCTTGTAAAAATGCTAGCAGCTCCTGTTGTCATTTTACCGATGAATAAACTGAGCCTCAGAAAGGTTAAGTGATTCTTTAAGGGATTAAA
Source organism: Pseudocheirus occidentalis (assembly GCA_028646575.1). NCBI lineage: Eukaryota > Metazoa > Chordata > Mammalia > Diprotodontia > Pseudocheiridae > Pseudocheirus > Pseudocheirus occidentalis. Next base: position 359,927,016 of record CM053594.1, on the reverse strand, counting down.
TCGTCTGTTTGTCATATTTCTTACAGAAGTTACTACCTGTGACTTTATCCGAATAATAGGCTATTATTCTGTTCACATATTAAAGAAGTATATTAATTGAGGCTGAGCCAGAAATGGAAAAGAAGAAGGAAAGCTAATTTAAAAGTGCAGTTTCAGCTGCATTCGAGGGCTTTGCTGGTCACTGTGTTGAGCAGGTTAATACAGCAGCTTCATCTCATGCCAGTCAGGTGGTGGCCGAGGTGTATTGGTTTGATTATAGCCAACTGTAGGCTTTGCAAGTAAGCATTTAGAGCTTTTCATTGTCTGTTGGTTTACTAATAATGTGCAAAACATAGGCTGGGGTTGCCTGAAGCTGCATGGAAGAGGAATCACCCCTGCAGGGGCGTAATTCCATAATCCTCTTCTTTTGAGTTCTGAAAGGCAAGTAACTTCCTTTTGACAGGTTGTATATTCCAAGAGAGGTGACAGTGTCCTTTGGAATCTGTTATTGAAGTTAGTTAGAATATGGTCCAAATACAATAATTCCCTTAAAATAACTAAATCAAGTATAAGAGCCGTCTTCTTCTTATAATTTCTCATTTCATGCTGTGTTTTTAGCATTATTGAGATTAAAAAGGACCAGGGTGGCCGGGGGTGCAGTGAATAGACAGCTGGCCCTGGAGTCAGCAGGACCTGAGTTCAAATCCAGCCTCAGACTCTTGACATGTTTCCTAGTCCTGTGATTTTTGGGCAAGTCACTTAACCTCAGTTGCCCTCCAAAAAGCAAAAAATAATTTTAAAAAGAAATTAAAAGGACCAAGCAAGAGGAAATGCCTGATTTTGTACTCAGGTAATTTCTTCTAGATCCATTATCTTATTGAAATTGGGAAGTTAATATATTTTTTCCTTTTTTAAGCTGCTCACCAGCTAAAACCTCTGTTTTTGGTAATTCTTTGCAGAGATAAAATAGGCTCCTGTTTGCAGAGTGTATTATCTTGGGCTGCATCTTGAGTTACTTTTGTTCTTTGGAATAAGTTCTGTTTCTTTTTGTAGTTGCCTTTAGGGCCCTTGGGGTCCCAGTCTGTGGAGGTGGCTACAGTTGTTTTATCTCTTGTGCATAGTTTTTGTTTTGATAATGTTTGTGAAGTGGGGAATATAAGAGGCAATAGTCTTCTGTCCTGTGGTCATATCACTCAGTCCTAGAATGGACTGTCTTCTTTCCCCTGCTGTGATCCCTGAATTCCTTCAAGACAGCATTACTGTTACCTTCCATTCGGAGCCTTTCCTCCTCATTAAAATGTCAGTTATTCCCCTCTGAAATTATTTTATACCTATTGGATATTTCAGATTGCTCATTTTCTCTACCCTTGAAGTGTTTATTTGTATAAACTTGCATCATATCCTTATAGCACAGGTTGATTTCCTTGAAAACATGAAATTCTCTTGAAAACACAGACTGTTTGATTTTTGTCTGTGTATCCCCAGTACCTAGCACAGTGCCTGACACATATAATAAGCCAGACCTGTACAACTTGTAAAATTCTTCAGGCTGCAGCTAGTTTAGACTGACGGTGTTTGATTGTCATAGATGACAGGACAAACAGGAGAGTGCGTAGTGGCAACCCGACATTTTTCATGGGCTTCAGGTTGTGCAGGCCTATAATAAGCACTTAATAACTATTTATTTAACAAGATCATAGGGATTTAAAAAATACTCAGGGTTAAATGCTGGGAATGCAAATACTGACTGAAGGACTACCTGTACTTTGAGGATTTACATTCTAAGAGAGAAGACAACACAAGGACTTTGGTACTGAGAACTTTCTTTTCCCTATCCTCCATAGCTGTGGCTGCTGAGGAGGCTAGGAGTCTCGGTCCTGAGAGAATCACTTGTCAGCTTGTCCCTCCCGAAGGCACTGTTGTCCTTGGTGATTTTATCAGGGACTTTGCCAGCAGCAGGGCTAGTGGTCTACTCTTCCTAGGGCTCTCGGGATGGTTGTCCTGAACTATATCTCCATCAAAGTCTGAAGAGTGTAAGAATGTGAATCAGATACTTGAGCTGTTGAAAAAGTGGGTAGAATTATCCAGATTTTGGTAGATGACAGCAACAAGGATTGGGAGAGGATAGTAAGAACTAATTTCATCAGCCTCAAAAAAGGAATGATTACAAAGGTTTGTGGTGAAGAAATTGTCTGGAAGTAACCGTGGGCACCAACAAGTTTGGTCACTGCTTGTTTGTGTCCTTTGAATAATAGTTTACATGCTTAATATTTAGGTCGTTAGGAACTAAACTTATTCATGGAGCTGGATTTATTTCTTTACTTGCAGGATGACAACCTAGAAGAGAAAAGTGAAAAGAATTTCTATGAATCAGATGAAGAACAAAAAGAAAAAAATGAGAAAATTAAGATATCTTATGCTATGGATCCTGACCATCGACTGCTCATTAGAAATACGAAACCTTTGCTACAGAGCAGGAATGCTGCGGTATGTTGAACTTTTTATTTCTTTTTTATCTTTAAAGTACCCAAAGAGCCTTTTTTAAAAAGTGCCAAATGCTTCATGAAGTATGAGGCTAATATGCTCAGACAGCTGGAACCCTGTCTGTTGGTCTTTGTGCCTAATTTCTCTGCTTGTATTTTTTTGATATTCAGGGTGGTGAGCTTTCCCCTGAACTAGTGAATGTAATTAAAAGTAGGATTGTTAACCCCTCTCTGAGCAGTCTTTCTCTTAAAAGCAGATAAAGAGCCTGTTCTAGCAGACCATCCTGGGTGTGCTAGGGTGCTTGCTAATATAGCTATGTTTACTGTGATTAAGTCCAGCAGTGTTTTATGGAAACTGAACCACATATGAGCCAATAGACACATACTCATTCAGTAATTTTCAGAATGCAAAAGGGTAGGTAACAGACTTCTTCCTGGATTGTGTGTTGGAAGCACTGAAAATTCACAGGCTCCCAGACTGAACTGTGGAAGCGGCAGAAGAACATAAAAGATAGAAGCTCAGGTCAGACATCCACCACCCAGATATGAACAGAGACCATTGTGAAAATAAAGTACAGAGCCAAGAAGTAGGCTAGAAAAATGAACGAGTAACAGAAAAAAAATCTGATGATAAAAAAGAACTATGTTACTGTAGACATTGTAAGATATTTGGGGATCCACCTGCCAAAAAAACCCCAATACCTTTACGAACACAACTACAAAACACTTTTCACACAAATAAAATCGGATCTCACTAATTGGAAAAACATCAGTTGCTCATGGCTGGGTAGAGCTAATATAATAAAAATGACAATTCTTCCTAAATTAAATTATATATTTAGTGCCATACCAATCAACCTACCAAAAAATTACTTTATAGAACTAGAAAAAAATAGTAACAAAATTCATTTGGAAGAAGAAAAAGTCCAGAATATCAAGGCAATTAAAGAAATAATGTTAGGGAAGGTGGCCTATCCGTACCAGATTTTAATCTCTATTATAAAACAGCAGTCCTCAAAACTGCCTGGTACTGGCTAAGGAATAGAGTGGTGGATCAATGGAATAGACTGGGTACAAAAGCCTCAGTAGTCAACGACTATAGTAATATACTATTTGATAAGCCCAAATACCCCAGTTTCAGGGTTAAGAATTCACTATTTGACAAAAAATGCTGGGAAAAGTGGAATATAGTATGGAAGAAGCTGGGCATAGACCATCATCTAATGCCATACACCAAAGTCAAGTCTAAATGGGTGCACTATCTAGGTATAAAGGCTGATACTATAAATAATGTGGGGAAACAAGGAATAGTTTACCTGTCAGATTTATGGAGTAGGGAAGACTTTATGACCAAAGAAGAGTTGGAGAGCATTATAAAATGCGAAATGGATAATTGAAAAGTTTCTGTACAAACAAAGCCAACGTAACCAAGATTAAAAGGAAAGTCAGAGATTTGGGAAAGAATATTTACAACCAGTGTCTCTGATAAAGGCCTTATTTCTAAAATATACAGGGGATTAAGTAAAATTTATAAGAATACAAGTCATTCCCCAATTGATAAACAGGCAAAGGATATGAACAGGCACTTTTCAGAGGTAGGAATTAAAGATAAACTTTAAGCATATGGAAAAATGCTTTAAATCACTATTGATTCGAGAAATGCAAATCAAAACAACTTTGAGGAACCACATCTCACCAGACTGGCTAAGATGATAAAACAGGAAAATGACAAGTGCTGGAGAGGATGTGGAAAAATAGGAACTCTAATGCATTGTTGGTGGAGCTGTGAATTAATACAGCCATTCTGGAGGGCAATCTGGAACTATGCCCTAAGGGGTATAAATAATTGCATACCTTTTGACCCAGTAATACCACTTTTGGGGTTGTATCCCAAAGAGATCGTAGAAGTGGGAAAAGGAGCTATATGTACAAAATTATTCATTGCAGCTCTCTTTGTGGTGGCAAAAAACTGGAAACTTAGGGGATGCCCATTAATTGGGGAATGGTTGAACAAGTTATGGTATATAAATGTGATGGAATACTATTGGGCTATAAGAAATGGGAAGGAGATGGACTTTACATTTACCTGGATAGGCTTATATGAAATGATGGTAAGTGAGAAGAGCAGAACCAGGAAAAATTTGTACACAGTCACAGACACGTCGTATGTGTGACAACCAACCATGATAAACTGTACTCTTCTCAGCAATGCACAGTTAAAAGACAATTCTACAATCCTTTTTGTTGTTGTTGTTGTTGTTGTTTTTGGAGGGCAGTTGGGGTTAAGTGAGTTGCCCAAGGACACATGGCTAGTTTTTTGTGTTAAGTGTCCGAGGCTGGATTTGAACTCAGGTCCTCCTGACTCCAGGGCCGGTGCTCTATTCACTGCGCCACCTAGTCACCCTACAATCCTCAGAATGGAAGGAGATACCTACACTCAGAGAAAGATTTAGAAAGACTGGAGTTTAAATGGAGACTGAAGCAACACATGCTACTGTTCTCTTCCATGTTTGGTTTTCTTTCTTCTGTTTCTTTTTTTTTTCTTTTCACATTATTCACTCCATTGGTTACAACGCTTCTATATAACAAGACTATTGTACAATGTGAAAGTGTTCGCAGATCCCATACGTGATTGTACGCCACCATGGTGGAGGGAGGGAACAGAGGGGTGAAAATCTGAAACTCAGGTGATTCTGTAAATGAATCTTGTAAACTAAAAGTAAATAAACAAGTCACTGAATTAAAAAAAAAGTACTATGGTGGTAGAGAAGACAATACATACACGTAGAGAAGACAATGACTTGAAAACATTTACAAACAAAAACATCAAAGAAAAATGCATATTGGACAAAAGTCCAGTTAGAATTTCTGGAAGAGTTTAAGTGGTTTTATTTTTTAAAAAAGAGCAAGAAGATTTTTTAAAAAAATGAGTGGCAGAGAAAAAATTGGGAAAAGAAATGAGAGTAATTTGAGAAAATTATATAAAGAGAATTAATCCCTTGACCACAGAAAGTAAATCATTAAAAATCAGAATCAGCCAGATGGTAAAAGCGAAACAAAACAAGAGTGAGAAAAATAACTCCTTAAAAACGAGAACTGACCAAGTGAAAAGTAATGACTCCATGACATATCAAGATACAATCAAAAGACTGAAAAAATAGAAGAAGTTATGAAATGTCTCATAGGAAAAAAAACAACTGACTGGGGAAAATAGATTGAGAGGAGATCATTCAAGAATTGTTGGACTGAACCCTGTGAGCAAAAAAAAGAGCCTAGGCATATTTCAGGAAATTATTAAGAAAACAAAAACTGCCCAGATATGAATCTTAGAACCAAGGGGCATAGTATCAGTTGAAAGAATCCACCAGTCACTTTGTGAAAGAAATTCCAAATTGAAATCTCCCGTGTACAATATAGCCAAATTTCAGAGCTCGAGTCAAAGAGAAAATACAAAAAGTAGCTGAAAAGAAACCATTTGAATATTGCGAAGTCACAATCAAGATCACGTAAGATTTAGATGTGACCACTTTAAGGCAGTGGATGACTTGGAATATATTCCAGAAGACAAAAGAGCTCGGATTACAACGAAGAATAATGCATCCAGCAAAAATGAGTATGATCCTACAGGGGAAAAAATGAAGCAGAGGCCTTTAAAGCATTCCCGATGGAAAGATCAAAATGAATAGAAAATTTTACATTCAGACATAAGACATGAAAAAGTAAGCATTATTGAGTATTCATAATGGTCTAAACAAGGTTAAACTCTGTGTCCCTTTATGGAAAGATAATGCTTGTGACCCCTCAGTTTTATCATCCCTATGACTGTTAAAGGAAGTCTACTTAGACAAAGTATATGGGTGTGATTCTGTTATGTTAGGATCCTCTCAAAAGAAGAATGGAAGGATGAGAGAGAGGGATGCACTGGGAAATAGAGGAAAGGAGAGGAAGAATGTAGAAAATTATTTCATGTAAATAAGGTGGTCAAGGAAGAATTTGTAAAATGGAGGAAAGAGTGGAGGTGGGGAAGTGGGATAGGACTACATAGCATTTGAACTTCAGCTTCATCTGAACTGGTTCGAGGTGGGAAGAAGATACATACATACATAGTTGGATATTTAATAAAATAGAAGACTTTCTATGCATCTCACCCAGTGGGGGAGTTGGAGGGAAAGAGGTCATAAGAAATGGGAAAGGAAAAAAAGGAGACTAAATTAAGGAAAGCAAGGCTCAGAAGCAAAGCAGATTCTTGATGAGGGACAGGATTAAAAAGAGAATAGAACGGAGTTAGTAGCCCTAACTGTGAATGAGAATGGGATGAACTCACCCATAAAATAGAAGAGGATTGCAGAATGGATTAAAAAGTATAGTATGCTGTTTACAATAAACACACTTGTAGCAGAATGATGCAAGCAGCTAAAATAAGGTCTTGGATGGATTTCAGACAAAGCTGGAAAGACTTATATGAACTGATGCTGAGCAAGGGGAACATTGTGCTCAGTGACAGCCATAGTGTATGAGGACTGATTTTGATAGACAGACAATGCAAGGATCTAAAACAGTTCCAAAAGACACATGATGGGAAGTGCCAGGCTCCTGCAGAGAAAGAGCTGGGGTCGGAATACAGAAGGAAGCAGAGCATTTTCTTTTCTGGTATGTTTTATTATTTTTTTCTTTCTCATGGTTTTTCCCATTTTTAAATAATTCTTCTATGCAACATGATTAATGTGAAAGTGTGTTTAATAGGAAAGTATGTGTATTGCAAGCTGTCTTAAGGAGGGAGAGGGAGAAAATTTTATACTTATGGAAGTAAATGTTGAAAATGAAAAATAAATAATTTAATTAAGAAAAAAAAGAAGGGCCTGGAAAGAACCTGTTTTTTTCAGATAAAGTAAAAAAGGAATAACAATAATGATCTCAGACAAAGTAAAAGCAAAAATAGACCTAATATTTAATCAGTGCAGTACCCATAGCTACTGCTATGAATATGCAGGTATATTCCCAGGTTTGAATTGCAATATATAACAGACTGCCCATTTGGAAATACAGAACCAAAATATTTATTAAAACACCAGAAAGGGGCGGCTAGGCGGTGCAGTGAATAGAGCTCCGGCCCTGGAGTCAGGAGTACCTGAGTTCAAATCCGACCTCAGACACTTAACACAAAAAAACTAGCCGTGTGACCTTGGGCAAGTCACTTAACCCCAACTGCCCTCCAAAAAAAAAAGCAAAAAAAAAAAACCACCAGAAAGCTTTTTTTCCTCCATCTTGGAGCTCGGGAGGCATGCTGAAAACAAGACTTCTAGAAGAGCAAAATGTCTGGAAGACTGTGTTCCAAGGCCATTTTTGCTGGCTACAAGCGAGGCCTATGAAACCAGAGAGAACATACAGCTCTTCTGAAAATTGAAGGTGTCTATGCACGGGATGAAACTGAATTCTATTTGGGAAAGAGATGTGCTTATGTATACAAAGCCAGAAACAACACAGTAACTCCTGGTGGGAAACCAAACAGAACAAGAGTTATCTGGGGGAAAGTTACTCAGGCCCATGGAAATAGTGGAATGGTTCGAGCCAAGTTCAGAAGCAATCGTCCTGCTAAGGCTATTGGACACAGGATCCGAGTGATGCTCTATCCCTCAAGGACCTAGAATATCAAAACTGATTAAATAAATTTAAACATTTTTTGCAAATGTAAAAAAAAAACACACCAGAAAGCCAAATCCCCAAACCCCAAAACCAAATCCATCATAGCAACAAAGAAATCTATGCCTAATAACAATGCAGAGGGTACCCCCATCCCCAGCCTTCCCACAAACACTCATAGCTTGCTGCCTACTTCCTCACCCCTCTTCAGCTCTAACTGTTGTGACCAATTTTCTCTGAGCTATATCCTCTACTCTTCTTGCTCCACCTGTTTGGTGAACTCTTCCTACCACAGACTCATCAGGCTTCCATGTGGCTCAGGCTAGTCCCATGGGCCTGTAATGGATGGGAAAGATCTTCCCAGTAAGCAAAAAACATTTTACAGTACATCTAATTAGAAGAGATAATCAGGAAAACTATTTTGCTAAAAGGTATCACAGATCATGAATTAATGTTAGTACTCAGTGTATATGCACCAAATCGTACGACATCCAGATTCTTGGGAGAAAACTTAGGTGAGCAACAGGAGGAAACAGACAGTGAAACAATAAAAGTTGGAGACCTGAATTTATCCCTCTCAGACAACCATGAAATAAGAAAGAAATTAAAGAGGTGAATAGAATGTTTTAAAAGTTCTATATGATACAACACTGGAGAAAATGTAATGAGATACATGGCATCTTTACAAAAACTGATCCGTTATTAGGGCATGAAAATCCCCCCCAAATGCAGAAAAGCTGAAATATTAAACACACCATTTTCAGAACATAAAAATCACCTTCAATAAAGGCTTTGGAAGCAGAGATTAAAATTTAATTGGGAGCTAAATAATCCTAAAGAATGAATAGATTAAAGAACAAATTATAGAAGTAATTATTTCATTAAAGAGGATGACAGCAATGAGATAGCACACCAAAATGTGTGGGATGGAGTCAAAGCATTATTTTTAGGAAAAATTACATCTTTAAAATTTTAAATCAGTAAAAGAAAAAAGGAGCAGATCTATAAACTGGTTGTAGAAATCAAAATGAAAAAATCAAACAAATTAACCCCCACCCCATTAAACACTAATATAGAAATCCTGATCATTAAAAGAGATGAATAAAATTGAAATGAAAAAAGCCATTGAATTAATAAATTAAACTAGTAGCTATTTTTTGGGGGGGGAAATCAATGAAATAGATAAGCCATTGATTAATTTGATTAAGGAAACAAAGAAGAAAATCAAATTACTAGTATCAAAAATGTTTTTTTCGTAACTGATGATGATTACAGAAAAACTACTCAACTCTCTGTCAATAAAACTGACAATCTAAATGAAATGGATGAATATTTGTAAAAGTTTGAATTGCCCAGAGTAACAGAAGAGGAAATATAATATGGTTAATCCCTCTAAAATTTAGGGATTAGGGGTGCAGCACCCCTCTGATCTGGAAAATCAGTGTAAAATGTTTTTGTCCCTCCCTTCATACTAGAGAAGAAATTTAAATATTTTTCTTTTTCTTTTAAGGGATGTTTAGAGGACTTTATTGTGATATTTGGGTTAAATATTTGGTGATAAGCTTTAGAATGGGCAGATAAGAGCAGTTTGTTCCAGTGGCCACAAAGGTGTTGAAAATAGGTGCTGTGGAGCACTTAGCACTTGAGATGCTGCAGTCATCCACTGCAGTCTAGGCCGTCTCCAGTCATCTTGACTTTTGTCTGGCCAGTGAGCGTCAGTGACTTTGGAAGAAGAAAGGGTGAGGCTGATGACTTTGTGCAACTCTGCCCCACTAAAATCGCGGTCACTCACAAGTCAGGATATCACCTCTTTGGTGTCATTGTTCATCTTTGAAAATGAATGACCAACAACAGCAGTTCGAACAGAGATTAAGTGATTGCCCAGGTAGTAGGGGTCTGAGATGGGAATTGAACTCAGCTCTTCCTGAATCCTGACCCTGCACTCTCTCCACTGATCCACCTAGCTGTTTCCTAGTAATCATGAAAGAAACGCAAATTAAAAAAAACTTTGAGGTGCCGCCTTATCCCCGTCAGATTGAAGAAGATGGCAGAAAAGGAAATGACAAGTTTCATGGGCTATGAGAAAACAGGTACATTAATACACTGTTGGTGGAACCATGAACTAATCCAACCATTCTGGAAAGCAACATGGAGCTAAGCCGAAAAAGCTGTTTAAAGTACATTCGCTTCAGCCCAGCAGTACTGCTGCTTGGTGTCACCGAGCCGATCAGAGACAAAGGAAGAGGAGCCATGTGTGTAAGAACATTCACCCCACTTTTCATGTCGTGTACCAGAACTGAGAGGATGCTCCTACTTTGGGAAGTGGCAAAATGAATTATGACGTATGAATGTGATGGAATACTTTTGTAGCGTAAGATACGGTGAAGGGGATAGATTCAGAAAAATTTGAGAAGACTTATATGAACTGATTCAAAGTGAAATGAGGAGAATCAGGTGAATAATTAACCATTGAAAGCAGTATTATAAAGGTAATCAACGGTAAAAGACTTAGTAACTCATCAGCACAATGACCTGTCTCGTTTCCAGATGGCTCAATGAAAAGTACTCTCTACCTCTACGTGAAGAACAGATGGATACAGCGTACAGTTTGGAACGACCACACACACACACACAAATTTATTTTGAATGATTTCATATTTAATGGGTTTTGTTATTTCTTGCCTTCTTGATGGATTGATATGTGAGAAAGACAGCGTGAGAAACTGGAACTGAAAATACAATTGAGTCAAAAATATGAATTGCTGTGTAAGTGACCCCCTTCTTGGGGGGGCAGGGGGAACCAACCCTGCATTTGGTGATTTCCCTATGTTTCTTCATTGTTTTTGAGACAAATCCCCCTATTTCTTCCTTATTGCATTTTTTTAAAAAGCCCTCAACATTTAATCTTGAGAGATTATTATTCCTTCTGGCATGATGTAATGTATTTAGTTTTTTTTTTCATGAAAACTATCTTTTTCATGAATTATTTGAGTTTATTACCCAAAAGCTAAGGTTTCTTTTAGGGTATTTCTTTCTTTTCTATTAGAAATTCAGAGATGAAACAGTCAGTTTTGCCTGAAGTTCCCATCATTTCTACCACATATGTGTTTTATATGGTTTTCTTCATGTTAATAAGAATCTTACTTGGAATACAGTTCTCCGTTTTTGAACTGGATCGTGAAGGCAAGTAAGGAAATCATCACCGCTTCTTCAGAGAATGTCAGAGAATATGAACTCCACCAAATGTCTGTGTAATTAAAATACCCAGTAATTATTATATCTTGCCTTTTCCTTCTGTTCCTGTAATGTGTTTCTCAAATTAAACTTTTTTTCTGCTTACTTTCTATTCTGTGTTCTAGGAAGCTAAGGTCCCCCCACCCCAGAAATAATCTTCCTAACTAAGCTCTTCACTTGCCAGAAATCTTGCTTTCCGACCCCCTTTTCTTAGTCCGGTAGCAGCGTGCTCTTGTTCCCTTCACTTTCCTTACTAAGACTCTGTCATCTTCTGCCATTCATTCTGGATTTCTTCCGGCAATCTCATGGGTTCATTGGTGTCCATGTGAATCTCTAGAACCCATAGTCATTGAGTTTGACATGTCCGGGGTGTTTTTCTAATGTTCTAGATGTGTGTAGCTGGATTAGAAAATGTTGGAAGTCAGTAGGTAGAACGCCAATCACGGCGGCACGCCTGAGCCTGAGCGCTGCTGTTGTGAATGACTTCAAGGGCCTGATCACGTAGTGTAATGAACTCTCTGTTTATTCAGCTGTAAACTAAACATCGTTAAATAAAGCACAGCGTTTGTAGCAACGTCCTTAAGCGTAACGTATCATCTCATGCATACATATGTCTCATAACACTCGGTGTGTCATATGGTGCACAGCATATATCATTGCACTCAATGCCATTCGCCAAAATGCTCATTTACACAGTCAGGGGGTCCCAAATATTTGGTTTTCCTAGAACAACAAATCCTTAAGGGGTAGCAGAAAATGCCAGACCATCTGCTGTTAGGTTACAATAAGAACAGTTTTCTCAATAGACCGAGTGTCCAAGTCCTTTTCCATCTTGACTCCAGGTTGACTGCCAAGTCCCACAGCTCTTCCTCTGTGGGCTGATCACTCCTGACTCTTCCCTGGATTCACACGTAGGCAGCTCTTTGCTCCTGCTCTAGGCAGCGTCTCACAGGGACTGCTCCGCTCCAAGCTCCTGCTGACAGCTTCTGACAGGGGCTCCTGCCTCTGGAAAAACAAAGCTTAGCAGGACAACAACGCACACACCGCCAACATCACCATCTCAGTTCACCTCCAGAGTCCACAGGCTCTGTGTAACAGCTCTTAAAAGGGGCTTAAGCTAAGCCTCCATCCCATGGGCAGGGTTCTGCTCTGCAGCTCAGTTTGCTTTTACAGCTCAGAAACTCCTTCCACAGGTCTCTGTCATCAAAGGTTTTCTCTTTGCTCTTAGAGGTCTCTACTTCACAGTGACATATGCTATGTAGTATGATGTTCTTACTGTGATGTAAGGGTGGCTGGTGTGGTATTTTCTGCTGCCCCTTAAGGATGTATTGTGTTAGGGAAAACCCCAGCCTGTGACCCCCCCCCCCAATTATGCAATCAAGTGTTTTGGGGAATGCTGCGGAGCGCAATGATAGATGCTGTATGTCATATGACAGTGAGTGTTATGAGATAGATATGCATTAGGTGATGTCTTTTGCTTAAGAATGTTGCTGTGAATGTTGTGCTTTATTGAACAACTTTTAGACCCTTAAATTATTCTCAGCAGCTGCCCTCAGGTGTTGCTGCCATGATTAGTTTTACAGTAGGTGGCACAATGGATACAGCATTAAACCTGGAGTAAGGAAGACCAGAATTAAAGTCTAATTTTACAACCTTCCTGACTGTGTTACCCTGGGCAAGTCATTTAACCTCTGTTGTGAAACGGGGATAATAATAGCTTTCACTTCTCAGAGTCGTTTTGAGGATTAAATGAGATCTTTTCAAAGTGCTTTGCAAGCTTTAAAGTACCATATAAATGCTGTGAAGAAGTGATGATGAAATAACTTTGAGATGTCATTTTATACCTATCAGATTGCCTAAAATGATTGAAGGGGAAAGAGATAAATGGTGGAGGGGACGTGGAAAAATCGGAACACTGGTTTATGGCTGGCAGAATTGTGAATTGACCCAACCATTCTGGAAAACAATCTGGAACTATGCCCAAAGAGTCATGAATAAAACTGCCTGTACACTTTGACCCAGCAATATCATTCCTAGGTCTGTTTTCAAAGATGGTGAAGGAAAAAAGAAAAAGCATCTATATGTTGTAAAATATTTATAGCAGCTCTCGTGTTGACAAAGAACCGGAAATTGTGGGGATACCTGTCTGTTGGGGAATGGCTGACGAAGTATGTGATTGTGATGGAATGCTGCTGTGCTATAAGAAATGATAACCTTGATCGTCTTAGAAAAACGTGGATAGAAATGCAGGAAATAATGAAGAGCAAAATGAGCAGAATGAAGAGAATGCTTTATGTATACAGTAACAGCAATATTGTTTTAAATACAACTTTTAAATGACTTAAGTCATTTTGACTATTGTAAATATCCAAATTAACTACAAAGGACATAAGGGAAGTCTTTAGCTGCATCTGTAGAAAGAACTGATAAATAGAAGTATATATAGAATGATTTCATATGTGTGCGTGTGCGTGTGTGTGTGTGTGTGTATACATATATATGTATATAAATACATTAGCCACACATTTGTGTCTAATGGCAGCCATTTTGGGGAGGTGAGAGGGAAAAAATGTACATGATAATTTTTATTATATATTTAAAAGGAGTAGCAAATTGTACATAATAAATTTGTAATTTCATTGCGATCATTTTTATAATACTATGTTTTAGAAATGCTTGTTTTATTCCATAAATAAAAATGTATACATTAAATATTAAATTTGGGGGGAAATTATAACATTATTATAAATATGTTGACTCTAAAAGTTGACCCAGTAACTACTGATGATTTTTATTGCTAATTTTATTATAACTGAGTCAATAATTAGTATTATTATTATTTTCATTTTATGAATTTTACCATAGTTATTGAGTCAACAAATAGATGCTTCATTTTCCTTGGGCATTGTCACCAACTCACACTACTCATGTCCTCTTCCTCTAACCTTTTGTCAGATTATCTTTTATCCAATAGCTTTCTTCCTGATCTCTCACGTGAATGGCTTCCTTTATCTTCAGAAAGAGCCGTATCTCTTACTCACCTCTAATGTGTTCTGTGTTCTTTCTTGCCTTTCTTTAATTTTTTTAATTCTTTAATTCTGTACTTTTTTTCTCATTTTTAGTAAACATTTTATTCACTGACCAGCGCAGTAGTGCTAAAACTGTAGCTTCTGGAAGAACCCCTTGTTTTTGACCATCTTGTACCTTTCCTCAAACTTGACCTTGGCCTCCCTCCTTACCTTACATTTCTGTGCAGGGTCACAGAACACATCCTTGTTGTCAGCTGTTTTGTCCAGTGGGATACCCAGAGTATCTGGTGGACAGAAGGTGGTTGTAGTCATAAACTTTCATGAAGGACCTTCTTTTTGATCTCTTGGCAATCTCTTTGGCCATTGCTTCAGTCACTTTTCAAGGGTAGCGGTCCACACCTGCCACCAAGGCATGGCATGTTATTGACGATGACGGCTTTGCACCCGGAGTACTGCCCGGCCTGACCCACCACCACTTTGCCAGGTTTCATGAACTTGCCCATTTCAACACGAAGCAAGTGGCTCCTAGAGCCAAAAAAATCCTGTACTTCTTAACATAGCTTTGGATTCCCCACTGTTTCTTCACATGCTTTTTTTTCTTTATCCCTTTGAAGCTCTGGTGTTTTTCTTTTTTAACCATATGTCCTTGTGTTGCTCAATTGTTTTCCTCCTTCCCATTTTAATCACTAAGTACTTATTAAGCATCTACTGGGGATGATTAAACCAGCCCTAGAGATTCAAGTACAAAGAATGAAACCTTTATTGGTATGACAGAAAGTAGGCATAGACTAACATAAAGTCAAAATGGGTGCGTGATTTAGACAAAAAGCAGAGTAGCAGAGCAAGGGAGAGTTTTCCTGTCAGATCCATGGAAGAGGGAAGAATTTATGACCAAATAAAACACAGAGAATGTTATCAAGGGCAAAATGGGTGGTTTTGATTATATTACATTGAAAAGTTTTTGCACAAACAAAACAAATCCAGGACACTGACTAAATATAAAAACACGTAGGCAGTTTAAATAGGAAGTTAATAGAAATATGTGCAAAGTAGTTAGGGAGGGAGGGTACTAGTCATTGGAGGAGTCAAGGAATGGTTGACTCAGGAAACAGTGCATCTTAAAGAAAAGTCAGGGACTGTGGTATAGCATTAAGGGGGGGGGGTCCCTTCTAGGTGTATGGCCCAGCCATCCACGGAGGCATGGAGACAGTGGAGGTAGAGGGCCCTGTGTGAGGATCAGATAGAAGGCCTGTTGATTGATTCCGGAGTGTACGTGGGGGAAGCTGGAAAAAGAGATAGGGTTAGGCTGTACGGTGCTTTAAAAACTAAGCAGAAGCTGCTTTATCACAGAGGCAGCAGAAAATCAGAAAATCGCTAGAGCTGGTTAAGTAGGGGAATCAAATGATTGTTATGTTTTTGTAGAAAGTTACTTTGGCAGTAACGTGTGAGATGTGCTGGGAAAGACAAGGCCCAGAGACCGCACGTTTGCCACCAGTCATCGAAGGGACGATGAGCAGCACTTGAGCTGAAGTGTTGGGGCACCCACCAGGCTTCCCCTGCTTGTTAGCAGCACGTTGGCAGTCTGGGTGGCTTGGTTTTTTATTTCTCTCTGTCTGTTCCCTTGTATTATCTTTGGGGTGCAACAGGTGCCTGTTAAATGCTTATTGACTGACCAACTGACCCGCTTAGTCTTGCTCCTCTTCTCTCTCTCATTCTTCATTTTCTGAAGTCCTCCCAGATTTTACACCTCCTCCATCTAAGTAAAAAACCCTCAGAATCTCCTTGACGCTTTTTTGTCCGTCTTCAATCACAACCTTTTAACTTTATCTCCAACCAAAGCCAACAGTAGCAAGTTTTGCTCTTACCTGAACTTTTTTCTTGCATATTGGCATTGAGCTCCCACTATAATTGTGTAGAATATAATGTACTTTATTGTACATTCTTATGCTTTCACTGAATGTTAAAAGAGCATTTCTCAAGGCTAGAACTTGTGGTGCAGTGGAAAGTATGCTGGATGAAAGTCATAGGAAATAGGTTCAAAGCCTTTGACTGCCTGTGAGATCTTGGACAAGTCCCCTACCCTTCCTGGACTTCAGCTTCCTTACTTGTGACACGAGGACTTTGAACTCGGTGAATTCCATTTGAGCTCTAGAGAGAGGTTCCTGTGGTTTTAGATGAGTCATTTCCCTCAGATTCTAGGTTTGTTTACGCAGATTTAGATGAGCACATAGACTTCAGTTCAACTTAAAGTGGATTTTTAAACAGTATTATTAATGACATTTAACCCTTTTTTCAGGTGGTGATGGCAGTGGCTCAGCTGTATTGGCACTTATCACCAAAATCGGAAGCTAGTATCATTTCTAAATCATTAGTACGTTTACTGCGCAGTAACAGGTGGGTCATTTATTTTTTCTTAATTCTCCTTTCCTCAGAACTTGTGTTCAAAAATAGTTTGTTATGTGAATTTGGATCTAGTTATTACATAGAAGACTTTAGGTACAAATCGGTAATCATAAATGTTTATAAGAAATCATGTCAGGGTTAGTTGTAAATTTTGCTTTTTACCCCACCAGAAGGGGCTTTAAAATCTAGCATCCCATATTATTTTAAAAGAAAGAAAAAAGAGTTGTGGGCAATTTTAAGGCATATAATTCTGGAAATTATTTTTCTTTTCCCTCTTCTTGCATTTAAAAAGTCTTATTGATGGCTTGTGCTTTTACATTTCATTCATTTCTAAACCTACTTCTGCCCCCATCACTTACCCAATGAGCCCGAGCCCTCCTTTATAATTTTTTTTAAATGTTCACCAAAAAGAACCAATCTGTCATATCTCACAACATACGTGCTTTTTATGCTTCTAACTCTATACAATTCTCTTTGCCAGGGGCCAGATTTATTATCATTATGCAATATCCAGTTTTATTCTGTTCTTCCCATGTATAATATTCTGGTCACTGTATAGGTTGTTTTCTTGGCCCAGCTTACTTTTTCCTCATTACTTTAGGTCTTCCCATATTTCTCTGAATTCTCCAGTACTCACTGTGCTTTAACTTCACAGTCAAATTTTATCACACCAGTAGACCGCAATTTATTTATTTGCCAGTCTGTAGGGATCTAGTTTGTTTGGAAACATGGGTCTTTTTTCAGATGTCAGATTGGCTTACTTAATATTTTGAATTTGATTTTTTTTTTGGTGGCAAATAGTCAAAAGAAATGTTCATAAAAACTTGGGATTTCCTAAAAAGTTTTTATGTAAGTACATCTCTTTAAGTATTAAATATGTTTCTGATTTCACTTATTTATTCCTTTAATTATTATCACTTTATTGAAAAATATGCCTAGTCAGAACTCTTCCTTTTATTTCTAGGGAGGTGCAGTACATTGTTCTGCAGAATATAGCGACCATGTCCATTCAGAGAAAGGTATGCCCACCACATGCGATTGAGGACAACACCAAACGGACATGCCAGTAATCTTCTTCTTTTCTTTTTTCCTTTAAAAAATTAGGGCATGTTTGAACCTTATCTGAAGAGTTTTTACGTTAGGTCAACTGATCCCACCATGATCAAGACACTGAAGGTGTGTATTTTTCTGTTTTCTGGATAGTCTCCTAACTGGTTTTTTTGGTGGATAAAACAATGAAACAAGCACCCGTTGTTCTCAATATTATTTCTTACACTTGGCAGTTAGAATCCTAGTGTAAGAGTCAGCCCTCATTTAAAACTTCCACTCAAGCTGACCGCAGCCCTGCACCCATAAATGTTCCCCTGAAAGGAGGAGGGTTCATTGTCTCTTCCCCAGCCCAGATTCATTTATTACCATTATACAGCATCCAATTTCATTCTGTTCTTCCCGTTTACACTGTTCTGGTGGCTGTATAGGTTGTTTTCATGGCTCAGCTTCCTTTTTCCTCTTTACTCTGAGTCTTTCCATATTTCTCTGAATTCTTCAATCCTCCTTGTTTTTTCACTGCACAATATTCTTCTAATCAGCATTTTTTCCTTGTATGCTTCTTAAATGTACCTGAGAATTGAAGGTCGGTAAGGGAAAAAGCCTGGGGGAAGCCGTGCTTCTCACTGACCAACACCAAGCCCTACCGCTTACTTGTGCCTGCAGTGAATGATGGGAACGTGGCGTATGTGAGACTAACGACCATTGGGATTCCTTCAAAAGCTCCTCCTTCCTGCCTCCTGCACCAAAAAAACTATTGGTTGTTGCCCCCTGGGATTCCGTGCTCGTGGTCCTTGTTGCCGACTGTACTGATTAGTAACATCAAGTGCCGTTTATGTAACATTTCCTCCCCATCACTTCGTGAATTGCACGGTCGTTCCCATTTTACATTCGACGAAGCCGAGCCTGAGAAATGACTTCTAGGAGCTAACGGCCTTAGAGCCATAAGTCACAGGGTCTTCCTCTCTCTTCTCGGTGTCATTGTGTTGTGTCCAGAAGGGATGAGCGGAGATAGATGAGAAATAATTTGAAGTTTAAATCTTATTAGTTTTTTTTTCTGTGAACATTTAAGCTGTAAAATGATTTATGTATTTCTTCCGTGGAGAAATGTGAATCCCCTTAAATGTGCCATATAAAATGAAATGTAGAAGAAACATGTATTTGTGAGTGTGAGACCCATAGTTCTGTTCTCACTATGTAAGACTTTTTAAAATTATGGCTTAGTTTTCTCTACATTTCCCTGTAAGGCTAAATACTAACTTTTCAAATCACCCATCATTTCTCTTTTATGCTAAGGATACAGATCATCCTTCCAAAAGGGCTAATGCCTAGTATACAGTAATTTAAATAGAAAAATTAATGCCTATACCCTCTCTACTTTAGAGAATCACAGAATCTCAGTTTTGAAGGAACTATACACATTATCTGTATGAGTGGTTTCTAATAATTTTATGTTGAAATTACAGTTTTAGTTTTGGTTTTTTTTTAAGTTCATATGTCATAAATTAAGAAGTGACCTGGAACTAACCCACCCCTGAACAGGTCTCTCCTTTATCCTTCTTAAAGACCGACTTCCAAGGCAACATGTTCAACATTTGGACAACTTCAATTCTTTGGAGTTTTTCCTTATTTGGTGCCTAAATCAGTTTCTTAGAGTCTTCTTCCCAGTATTCTGAGTATTGCCCCTTAGGACCAAGCTGACCCAGTCTGATACCTTTTTCCTCATCCTCCCTTCCAATCCCTTCCCCATAGTCTTTCCTTCTTTAAATTAAACATCCCTAATTCCTTCAGGTAGTTTTCCTAAGGCTTAATCTTGAGTGACTTTACCATCCTTATGTCCATCCTCTGCTTGTCCCTCGTCTCACTAGAATAGAGCAGTTAAAAGTGAGTATTATTGGGAGTCCCCCATCCTTGGTCTTGGATACCATGCCTCTTAATATCAATGAAGATTTTATTAGTTATTTTGGCCGTCACATCCCATTGTTGATTCATTGAGTTCACAGTAAGTACCCGCATCTTTATAAAGTCTAGATCAGTATTTTTTGACCCACATGGGCAGGTGCTGGCCTGCTCAGAATTAAGCATCCCTTTCATTCTTTGCAATGGTATCTTCATTACACACCTGTATCCCTCTTCCTTTTTTCCCCTCAGAGTCTTTGGGGATGGTCAGCAGAATGCTGGCTGGAAGGCCTGCCTTGGAATCTTGCTTGTAAATATCATTTCTGTAGCACCGGTGACTTGAATCTTTCCGAGTCTCAGTTTCCTCAACTGTAAAAATAAGTTTTTACAGTATCTTTATTGTGAGGCTTAAATGTGGCTATAGATGTAAAACGCTTTCAGAATGTTAAAGCGCCACGTAAAGGCCACCCTCATTATGATTGCTGTTCTGGGCAGGAACAGGAATCATGGAAACAAAACAATATTTCTGACTCGAGGCTTATTTCTTTTCCTCAGGAGTAAATTATTTGAGTTGTTCAGTCTCTGAGTGATCGTTAGTAGTTCCTGTTTTCTCTGTCAGATACTTTTTTACCTTTTCCTCTTTGCTGAGTATCTTTGTTGACGTCGTCGAGTGGTTGATCTACCAGCGGGTTTAATTGTTTCATTTGATGACTCGCCGGAGGCCACTTGTCATTGAACAAATCTCCCCCCTCCCTTCTGAAATATAACTTCAGAGAGCACCTCTTAAATACTTTCCCACTATGAATTCTAAATAGCGTACGAATTGCTTCATGTTGTGGATGAATTGAAAGGTGAAAATTATTCTTTTTTATTATAGCCAGTTGTTTAATTTTACACTTAAACACCAAATAAAATGAGAATTTCCATATGTAGAGTAGAACAAAGAGAGGGGTGATGCATGAAACTGTGAATCTCTCACGCCCAACTTGATTGTCCTTTTCAGTATATAAATGATTCAGCTCATAGCTTCCTGTCTTGCTCACCTGCATTTGCTTCTGGTCTTCCTTCTGATCATTCCTGTTCATTTAAAAATGCGTCAGATCTTTTCCTTTCTTTTTGGTCCCCGCCTCCCCCCCCAATCCCTAAACTTATAAGCTCATCATCTTCCCACCTCCTTTTCTCCCACTATTGAAGAGAAAGAAAAAATTCCATTAACAAATATGTATAGTCAGAACAAGACAATGAAAATTCGTTAAGATAATATTAATGAAATTTGGCCAAAAAAATTCAGAGACCCAGCTGAGATTTAAGTCATATAATATCTATAGAAATCTGGTATTGTTCATTCTTATGGCAATAAAATTACTGCAGAACTATTATTTTAATCCACATTAATGATATAGTGGAAGTTAACTTTGCTTTTCATTTATGACCAATTTTTTAGTTAGTCATCTTAATTTTCACTGAGAAGAGTCTTAAGATTTTAGATAAATACGGCAAATTCCTCCTTGTACTACTTAATGTAAAAACTTAGTATTTTACCATGCCTGGCCACTGACTCAGAAGCCTCGGTGTTAATATTTCAAATGAGACGTGTAAAAAGAAGAAAACGTCTCCTTAGCAAGATGATGAGGGCAGGTAAACTGAGGAAAGGTCCAGTAACTCAGATGAACTGTATTTCTCCCAAACCGAATCATCAGGGATGGGCTGACAGACACCAAACTGAGCAGCCTTGATTCTTGTTTCAGTTGTAAAAACCCTCTTCTGAAGTCACGACTGTTTAAATTGTTCACGCTCTGTGTTTTTCTTCATAGCTTGAAATACTGACCAATTTGGCCAACGAAGCCAACATATCGACGCTTCTTCGAGAATTTCAGGTGCGTGTACAGAACTCAGACTCCACTGCTGTTCCTTGGTAAAACGTAATCTTCTCCAGAACTGAGATTGTTGCATTGTTTTTGTCTTTGTATGTCTTATATTAAAAGTGTAATACATTCCTGTTGTTGGTTTGATGCCAAAAAAACTTAATGCTTATTTCTGTTTGAGTGTCTTTGTCAAAGTTTAAATATTTATATAAATAAAATGCAGATTGATAACTAGGAAATCACAACTTCCAGTAAAAAAACAAATTAGAAACCCAAATGTAAGATAATAGAAAAGGGAATCATCGAGCCATATCCTCGCTGGAGCTGGCTTCATACAGGTGTGGCTGGCAAATATTGGTACCTAAAAATCTTCCTTGCCTTTTGTGCCCTTGAAAGGTGTCTGGTTTGTGTAGAGTCTGGCCTCTGCGATCCTCTGCTGAGGCTTCATGTTTCAGTCACTAAAACCAGTCATTTGTTTCCTCCCTTTGGCCTGTTCCTGCGGATTTGTTTCCCAGAAGTCCGTGACTACGTCATGTCGAAGTGGATTTTTCATTGTTTCCCTGTTGCCTTTGGCCGCCTTACTTAGGCTTCTTTCTTCATCTATGAACATGTAGCTTGTTTCGGGAGCCCATTTGCCCCCTTTCTTCATGAATGTTCCGTTGGATCGGGTCGCAAATCGATACGGGCTCCCTGAGGACAGAGCTCTCTTGTGCCTCTTTTTGTGTGCTCAGCACTTGGCATGTGCCAGTGTTTTTTCAGTGCTAGGCTAATGTGTCTTTGTGTGGCTACCTTGCCATTCATTGTTCAGGATATTCAATCTAGAAGGTCTCTTTTGAAAGTTGATTCCATTTTTATATTACTTTATCACGTATCTAGTTAAATTTGTCAATATACTATTTGTTTGTGGAAGTACACATACAGGACTATCGTGCTGATTGCCGCTTTAACTTTTTGGCTAACATTTAGAATGTTTCTAATTTTAATTTATTTGTCTTAAGTCTTCATATTTTTCTTCCCTTTTTTCCTTTAAGAACATCGAAAAAATTATTTTCTTCTTTGTTTTTCTATTATACTCATAACTAAGATAATTGGCTTTATAATAAAGGAAAGATTGTATAATTTCACATTTTGCAGCCCCTATATTATTTGGAATGTTAAAATAGAACATGTACCTTTGGGCATACTTAACAAAATCTTATTTTGCCTGTATAAAATTAGCATATGGAATAAAAATTCAGTACACATAACTGAAAAAGCTCATTCACATTTGAAAGGATCTTAGACTCCTCCATGTTCTATTTGCAAGATGCTTATTTTAAAATTCTATGTTAAATATAATGTGTGTGATGTGTATGTTCTTAAGTTGCTTTCAGAACTTGAGAAGCGCCTTTTCTTGTCATGTTTTCTGATCACTATTCTTTTTTTCTTCAACTTTTACATTGACTGTTGTCTCATCTGTTTGAAAATCTGAAGAAAGTTATTATGAAACAAACCCTTACTGAAGGTGAAGTGGTATTTTCTGTGTATTGTGAATGGATAGCGCTGAAGGCCATATAATAATCCTGACAGACTTCTCTGTCAGTAATTTCACTTCCCATATTTTGAAATAAAGTATGTGTCATCAGGCTATATTATTTCCCTTTTGCACTTTCCTGTTCCTCTCAACCCCCCATTTCTTTGATTTGGTCGCCCAGAAAAAAAAATGGGTTCTTTGAGGCAGGTAGGTCAGTTGTTCATAGATTCACAGATGCTGCTGGTTAAATGGACTGAAACCTCCCTGAAGAGAGAGTTCTCATCAACTCCTTCAACCTTGCACTCAGACTAATTGCTGTCTTTGGGTGACTGCCCCCCACTATCTTGCGGGCAGTCAGAAGCCACTGTGGCTACAGGTGACTAGAGCTGCCATAAAGGCACATTCTTTAAATGAAAACCTGAGCTAGAAATCAAGTATTAGGAGAACTTTGTTGCTTTGAAAATTGCATCTTTTTAGAAGGTATATTTCTTTGATATAAGACTATGACGCGCAAGTCATAGATAAATTTGTCCTGATTTTTCACTTAATAAGACTGACAGCTAATGGAACTTGTGTTTTCTTTAGACCTATGTGAAAAGTCAAGATAAACAGTTTGCTGCGGCTACTATCCAGGCCATAGGCAGGTGTGCAACCAACATTTCAGAAGTGACGGACACGTGCCTGAATGGCCTGGTGTGTTTGCTGTCCAACAGGGATGGTAAGGCGGCTTCTCTTTTGTTTATGAGTACTTAGTAGTTGGAACCTTCTTGGATAGATTTTCAGGTAGTAGCACAATTAGTACTGTCATGTGTTGCGGTTTTTGTGGTCTTGAATCACTTGGAATAAAAGTAATGGAGCACAGCAGTTGCATCAAGTATGGTTTCAGGCCTTGAAGCATTTTTGTCACTTTTTTGAAAAAAATGATGTTTAATTTGGAAACGGTGGTAAATGTATCTTTGTATTGCTATCTACAAGTGATCATGCAGTTTTATTTCTCATAGCACTTAAAAATGTGCTCCCTTTGAGATAGCTTTTCACAAGAAATATTTTTTCCTCCATTCTAATATGAATGTTGTATAATAACTGTTCACCTGTAGAGGGTGCTGAAAGCAGGCAAATGCCTTTTTAAAAAATATAGAAATGATGAGATTAAAAATTATGGTCAGTATTTTAAGTTAACCCCTTCCAAGTTGGTTTGGTTCTTAAATGAAAGTGATTTTGCATTTAAATTAAGTTAGAATTACAAGTCATTAGGTTGCAAAATTTAGGTGGATATAAGCAAAGCAAAATATAAAAAATATTGACATCCTAGGTAGTTAAAAATCCATTCAAAATTCTCTAGTCAGTTTCTGTTGATACATTCAAACTTGAAGATGTCTTTAATTTTTAGGGATGTGACTATGGAGTGAACACAGTTACTTTTAGAAAGGAAGGAGGATAAACTGCTAGCTCATGAAATTTTCTTGATAATTTCCTTTGAGAAGTTATTTTATTAATAGTATTTGCATTTGAAATGATAAACTCTGCTTAGTATTGTTTTGTGGGCAAATATAATTGAAATAATTTATGAAATTATTAATATTGAAGATTTATAATTTTTCTGAGAAGATTGCCATGCAGATAACTCAATTTTCCAAATAGCCTTTTCCTCATAAATCTTTATAAAAATATAAAATAATTTATTTTAACTATTCCAGAGCAAAAAGATAAAACTGAAATTTAACTTCAAAGAACTTTTATGAATGTCTTTTAATGTGAATAGAAATGAAGTTGCAGACTTCTAAAAATTAGACAAAAGAAAGGTTAAAAAAAATAAAATTTATTCATTTTCAAAGGAATTTTTTTAACTTTTCCATTTAGTAAAAATGCTATTTACTTTATTGTAGTTCACATTTTAATTGCGTCAGTTCTCATAACATTTTCACTTCTCTTGGAATTCAACATTTTAAACAACAACCCAAACTTTTTTGTAAAACCTTGCTTGACTAATTTTTAAAATAATCAAAGTAGGATTATTTTAATGTAGAAATTGTTTACCAACCCTAATTGTTTATATTTTCAGTAAATTTAGCCTTGACTGAGTGGAGACTATATACAATTGTATATGTATGCATAAATGCACATTCGTAATATACTAACATCTGTATTTCCAAGATTTGCTTGGAGATGTGACCAATTAGAATGTGCACTTCTTGGAAAATATTTTTTCACGTAGATATTATCTGCATTTTGTTATTTTGAAGAACTTTAGTTTACCTCAACACTATGTGAACCCATGTGAATGTCAGGAATACTTAGTGTTAGGTTTCATTTTTCCACATTGTTTACCATATGTGTTGCTATTTAAATCACAGAAAAAGGAAGCCAGGTTGGTATTTTGAACAAGTAGGGTGAGCCTTACACCCCAGGTAAGTCTGTCAAGGGCTCTAGGAATGCTCATGTTCTTGTTTTGTAAGTCAGATTATGCAGTGTCTGTTTAAAATTTATGGTTACTATTTATAAATGTATAAAACTGAGTTATTTATCATTATCTCTCCAGATTCTTTGTGGGCCAGAAGTTCATCATCTCATTCTTTCTTCTGCATCCACATAGGTTTTTTTGATTCAACTTCTAAGAAATACACATCTGTTTGTATCTTTAACTATGTTCATTTGATATTCTTCTAATAGGAGATGAGATTTTAAAGACATTTTAAAGATTTTAAAGACATTTCTGTCTTTAATATAGGAACTGTTGCATTTGTTTGGCAAAATTAAATACCGACTTTGGAAATTATCCCAAACATTAAGACTCATTAGACTAGCTTTTCTTTAAAAATTAAATGGAATGCTCAAAATTTATCTTGCCCAGATTTTAACCCTCTATATCAATATTCTAAAATTGTGATCAGAAGAATACAAAAGCTACCCTCTATTGTGTCATGAATGCAAAGGCTCAGGTTTTGGAGAGGAAAGCTAAGGATAACAAAAGGATCTACACTGTATTATGGAGAACAAAGATGGTCAGAGACGGCCTTAATGCACTATTACTGCTTTTTGTTGGGCAATTTTTGGTTGAATTGTACTAATTGGCTTTAATAAGCCACTTAATTTAGCAGCCTTAGCTTTGTATAACTTTTGACTGTTTCTAAGAATCAAATCTTCCATCAAAAAACTGAAGACATTTTCACTGTTAAGGTTATTCAGAAGAGTGTCATGGAAGTTCTCAAGGCACTTCCAAAACGATTTTGACCAGTGGTAACTTCTTGCAATTATGTATTTAACCTTTTCAGGTCACTTCTTTGATTTGAATAGTATTTTTTTTTTTTTTTTTTGCTTTTTGGAGGGCAATTGGGGTTAAGTGACTTGCCCAAGGTCACACAGCTAGTTTTTTTGTATTAAGTGTCTGAGGCCGGATTTGAACTCAGGTACTCCTGACTCCAGGGCCGGTGCTCTATTCACTGCGCCACCTAGCCGCCCCGATTTGAATAGTATTTTCATATGAGTTTTTAAAATCCCATTACTTTTTCATGATATCTCCTAGATATCCTAGACCAGTGGTTCTCAACCTTCCTAATGCCGTGACCCTTTAATACTCATATGTGGGTGTATCTGCATGTGGGCGGACCCACCTGGAGCCGGATAGAGGAGCGGTGTCTTGGTTCCTAAGACCATCGGAAATACGTGTTTTTGGATGGTCTTGGCCTAACCCCTGTGAAAGAGTCGTTTGACCCCCAAAGGGGTTGTGACCCACAATTTGAGAACCACTGTCCTAGACACTTTATTATTTCAATATATCTGCCTATTGATTTTTCGGGGGAGATATCTGCACCTCCTCTAATCCCTGGATGATACTTGGTGAATCATTGATCTGCAGTAAAAATGGTTGGCTGCAGATTCACAGATTATGTTTTCCATGTTAACAAATTTGTTTATTCTGTAAATATTTATTCAGATAGCTCCAGTGTATGAAGTGTAGTGTCATGTTTTGTCCCTGCACTGAAGCGGTTTAAAATTTTTAAAGAGATCTAAAATCCATTCATTTCGGAAAAACATTTTACATGCATGAGCAGATATGTGATAAATTGCTAAATCTGTGATAAACCAGAATTCTCTGTAGATTCAAAGAACAGAAGTCAGCGATCCAAGAAGGCTTCATGGAAGAAGTGGCCTTTCAAGCAGACCTCCAGAAGGTTGCAGAGCAGGGTATGGTGCAACACGCCAGATGATTTCATCCACCTGCTTGAAACTGTTCCTCCAGCCAGCTTTGTTTCCTCTGAGATGCTGTGGTCATTATGTAGTTTCTGTCCGTACATTCATCAGAAATTCTTTCCTCATTGTGACTAGGGTAGGGTAGGACTTGTTACCTGCCCTGTTAAAGACCTTTCATGGCTTATGAAGAAGAATCTCCTGGGTCTCTTTCTTCTTCCATGGCATGCCAGTTACATGCTCATACTCCGTTATTCATTCAGGTTCCCATCCAGTTTGATGAGACACAGAGGCTTAGGTTTTTAGCACTGCAGAGTTGGGCTCTTCTTAGGCACAGATCATTTTATCTCATATATAATTTGGCATTATGTTCTGCATGGCATATCAGTGCAGATCTGTCCCTCCTGTCGCACCTTGTAAGTAAAGATGGTGCATTTTGGAAACTTCCTTTTCCTTGACCAGTTGAATAGGATTCTAAGACCATCAATCATTGATAAAAGCAAATCTAGTTTGGTCAAATCTGATGTTCCCTTTTCGGTTATAAATACAAGGTGCAAGTCTGAGAGGTGGCCTAGTTTAGCGGCTTTAGGACAAAAGGACCCAGGCTCAGACTCATATCTGAAGCCCGTGTGACCTTAATCCCATCTCCTGGTTGGCTGCTCATTTTTTCTTATTTGTCAAGCAAAGGAGCCGGGCTCGTTCTTCTCTGGGATCCTCCATGGCTCTAAGCCTAGGACTCTAAGGGTACATGATGTTTTCTTTTAGGGGTTAGGAATGAATCAGGGGACACTAATCTGGACTCGATTTCATCCCACAAAGGAAAACTCTTGAGCTGGAAGTGACAAGACATTAGGAAAAGGGAACTTGTCACTTTGGATAGCGTTCGTAAGAGTAAAGGAGAATCCCCTGTAATTAATCTTTCATGAAGCAGAATGGAAAGCCAGCAAAAGCATGACCAGGGTTCTCTGGTCAAAGGTCCTAACAAGAAGACTGTTCAAGAGATGGACGGCATTTGTAATGAAATTCTGCCTGGATCCTGGATTGTTCCTTCTAAGAAAAAGAAGGGGGACTATCAAGTGCAATCGCGTGTTGCGGAAAGCAAAAGGAGAGCAAATGTCATTAGACTCAGGATTTTTAAAAAATCTTGACTTTCTGATTATTTAAGAAAAATGAAAGCAAAGTAATGGGTAGACTGGCAAACACAGGGTTCTGGTTCTGGAATTCTGTAAGCAGAGGATCAAGAGGCATTTGGCAATTTTGTGTATTCTCCCGTAGGGCCAGAGTTTGAACTAGAGGACTTGCAGGTCTGTTTTGCTCCTCATTCTCAGAATGTATTGCTTTAGCATTGGCCTTATTGTAAACTGGCCTTTGGTCGCTTTTCTCTACAGTGTGAATTTACTCCTGCAGAGCAGTTTGCATCTGCATGTGCATCTGTTACCTTCGGCTTCAAAAACTGCATATTTCATTTAAGCGATTTCTACCTGTTACAGAAAATCAGCCCTGAAATGCATGATTTATAAGTCTTGGAACAGCTTATCCGTTTAAAATCCTCATTAAAATGTGCAGAAGAA
The DNA here is from genome assembly GCA_028646575.1 of Pseudocheirus occidentalis. Lineage (NCBI taxonomy): Eukaryota > Metazoa > Chordata > Mammalia > Diprotodontia > Pseudocheiridae > Pseudocheirus > Pseudocheirus occidentalis. The sequence continues at coordinate 359,898,165 of CM053594.1, read as the reverse complement.
TGTGTTACTGAACCAGTGGTCATCTCTAAAGGGTTTTTAAAAGGGGGCTGGGAAGGGGGGCAAAATAAACACAAAATCAGTGTCTTCATCTTAAAGTGCATTTGTCAGATCTGATACTTGTCCTGGCCAGAGTTACTGCTCTTTTTATTTTGTAACATTGTGATGAGACATTTTCTGATTGTAAGCCCTGGTGTTAAAAGCAGTTTAACTGAAGCTTGGAGTGGCACATTAGGCCGTCAGTCTGACAGATCGCCTTTTGGCAGTGGCCGCTTTCTGGACTGGACTCTCTACCTTTGCTCCCATTGCCTCTCTTTACAGAGAGGGACGATGTTGGTGTTTTAAATGCCTTTAAATGTTTTAGAACCTCAGAACTTTCCCAGTAGACACCTGATTCCCTTTAATCTTTTTTAGTATTTTGAGGAAAAACATCTTGCTGAAAATGTATTAGGACGTTTAGATTGCTTTTTTATTGATCCATGTGAGATGGAGAATATTCTTTGCCAGCTTTGTAAATCAGTGTGGTATAATAAATAACTATTTAGAAAGAGTTAGATGACATGCGTTTTATTCCTGCCTCTCCTCCTTCAAAAGCTCTGTGACTTTGGATAAAATACTTAACTTCTCTGAGAATCGGATACTTAATCCATATAGTAGAAAGTGGATGGCAGATGGGGAACTTCCTTCCCAAGCAGGATTGTGGGCATTACATGAGGCAGTGTATGTGAAAGTTTGGGAAATGAAGCGTTAGACAAAGGTGAGGCGACCGTGGTACGAGGCCGAGGAGGAGAACCACGTTCCACGCCCAGAGTGTGAGCTGCACTGGCCGAGCACTTCAGTTTGCCTCTCTGCCCTGTGTTATTAGGGGACAGAGAAGGTGCACAAGCAGTAGAAATGGGCAGCTGGGACAGAGGCCGTACAACTGCACTCACTTATTTGTGGTCAGCATGAAACCTGGGGTTTGTATAGCACACTTGTATTACCATAGTCTGTTAAAAAGTGTGGAGCTTTTTGTTATGGCTAGTTCATGTTAGGAACAAGCATGTAGGGAGTGGGAGAATTCCTACCACCATAATATTTGCCTCCACAGAACCGTATTGTACCCCATCTCTGACTTACTCGAGTGACGTGCTCAGAGTCACAGTTTCATAATAATTATTGGTAAGATCTCAGCCTTGTTCTTCCAGACACCAGGAGCAGTGCTATCCATCATGACATATTTTTCTGGATTAATAAGCGTATGATATATTAAGTTAACAGTACAGTAATTTTAGGTGTATGTTTTGTGTCTTTATCAGAAATAGTAGTTGCGGAAAGTGTGGTCGTCATTAAGAAATTACTACAAATGCAGCCAGCACAGCATGGTGAGATTATCAAACACATGGCCAAGCTTTTGGACAATATTGCTGTAAGTAACTGTAACTTTATGTGTAAATTTCCAAAGTAGATATTTTTTTTTTGAGAAGCAAGCTTGCGGTTAGATGAAATAATGATTTGGTACCTGTAAGAGATAAAGATATATGAAAGTCAGTAGCAGTCTATCCTGTAGCTAGTAAACTGAACTTTCTTTGCCCTCATTGCCAATATTATCAAATTGTCCTTAATTGAAAGTTGTGGAGACCACAGCAAATATGGCTCCGGGGTTCGGGCCCACTTCTCCCTTGTGACAGCCCTAAAATGTTCTCTTCTGATAATCACTAATGATTGTGTCAGAAGGCAGACTGGAGGCACTGATAGGGAAGCTTAAATTGTCATCAAGTGTATCCTCATGGATGACAATGGACCCAAAGCTGTAGTCACAGTGATGATGTTGATCATCATTCTCCTGCGGCTTTTAGACTTAGACCTGCACCAGGCGGCATGTGTACACTGGACTTCTTGACAAGTTTCATCAGTCAGTAGGCCCTTCTTAAATGGCAAGACCATTTCAGCAACATTCAAGTCTCTTGTAAACATGTTCAGCCTATTAGCTTTGAAGAGTGTTTTTTGAAATTTAGTTTTACTGGGTTGGATAAGGGGACTGACTGAATGAAAACAGCCTTCCCCAGTAGTTTGTTGGTTGTGAGTTGAAGGGGCCCAGTTGTAATTATAAGTGGGAGCACCTAAACAGAACGGTGAACTACCTCGAGGTGACAGCAGCAGGCAGGCTACTCTGTCATACACAGGAAAAAGCACATAAGTTACAAACATGAAGAAGAACATGACATACGTGAAAGATACTTAACCTTTTGTGTGTGTGTCAAAGACCACTCGGGCTACCTAATGAAGACTGTGGAAGTCTTCTCAGAATATTATTTTTAAATGCACAAAATAAAACACATAGAAATGCAAAGGAGAAATGATTTATGCTGAAATCATTGGCAGTTTCCAGACTTCTCAACCCACAAACACTGCAAACATCATGGAAGATCAGTGGGCCCAAAGTTCTGGAAGCAGCAGCTGCTGCTGCTGCCGCCACCACCACCACCTCCGTCACCCAGGGCTGGGGTCAGACCACACTCCTCTTTCACCCAGGTCCCACAGACAGTGGGGGGATCCAGAAGTTGATACAAAACTCCAGAAGCTTGGGACAATGTACTACATCGACCCCCACCCTAACTGGAAACAGAGTTCTGCCTTGAATGGGAATTAGAAAGTCAAGTATTTGGCTAGGAAGATGAGTAAACAATGTAAAAAAAAAAATTCAGGCTATAGAATCTTACTTTGATGACAAAGAAGATCAAAACATATAATCAGAAGACAACAAAGTCTAAGCTCCTTTATCAAAAGTCTCAAAGAAAGACTCAAATTAGTTGCATACCATGGAAGAGGCTCAGAAAGGATTTTGAAAGTCAAGTAAAAGAAGTAGAGAGAATATTGTGAAGAGAAATGAGGGTAATGCAAGAAAATAATGAAAAATGAGTCAACAGTTTGGTAAAGGAGACCCCCCCCCCCAAATACTGAAAAAAAAAATAACACTTAAAAAAAATAAACTAATCCAAATGGCAAAAGAGGCCCAAAAAGCCAATGAGGAGAAGAATGGCTTAAAAAGCAGACTTGGCCAAATGGAAAAAGGAGGTCCAAAAGCTCACTGAAGAAAATAATTCCTTCAAAAGTAGAATGGAGCAAATGGAAACTAATGACTTTTGAGAAATCAGGAAATTATGAAACATAATCAAATGAATGAAAAAAATAGAAGGAAATGTGAAATATCTCATTGGAGAAACCAGTGACCTGGAAAATAGATCCAGGAGAGATCATTTAAAAACTGTGGGACCTCCCAGAAAGCCATTATCAAAAGAAGAGCTTAGACATCATCTTTCAAAAAAGTTATTGAGGAAAGCTGCCCTGATATTCTAGAACAAGAGGGCAAAATAGAAATTGTAAGAATGCACTGATCACCTCTTGAAAGAGATCCCAAAAGAAAAACTCCTAGGAACACTGTAGCAAAATTGCAGAGTTTCCAGGTCAAGGAGAAAATATTGCAATTTAGCTAGCAAGAAACAGTTTGAATATTGTGGAAATACAATCAGGAAAACACAAGACCTAATAGCTTCTACATTTAGGGATTGAAGGACTTAGAATATGATATTTTGGAGGTCAGAGGAACTAGGATTAAAACCAAGAATCACCTACCCAGCAAAACTGAGTATGCTACTTCAGGGGGGAAATTGGATATTCAATTAAAGAACTTTCAAGCATTCTTGATGAAAACACCAGAGCTAAATAGACAGTTTTGACTTATCAGTACAAGAATCAAAAGAAGTACAAAAAGGTAAACAGGAAGGGGAAATCATGATGGACTTATTAAAGTTAAACTGTTTATATTCTTCCATGGAGACCTTTCTCAGTGTTAGGGTAGTTGGAAGAAATTGGTAGGTAGGAAGGTAGATAGATGATAGATGGATGGATGGATGGATGGATGGATGGATGGATGGATAGATAGATAGATAGCTTGCATAGGGTGGGTTGAATACGAAGGGATGAAAAAGTGACATCAGTGATGGAAATTTTACTAGCTGAATTTCAACAAAAACTCTCCTGCCTGGATAGGATTAAAAAATGAAATCATGATTTAGTAAGAACAGTCAGTGAGGTACTTCTTCCATTTGGATATATGTATTTTTGTGAAATCTTTTCTCATTTATGACATCTGTCAAAACCAAGTATTAAAGGAAGCTGAACTTAGAACTACATTTTTGAATATCTTTAGCCAAAGTCTTAAACCAAGCATTTAAAAAATAATAATGCATATTCATTCAATCACTTAATTTTAGTAAAAGCAAGATTTTGGGGGAAATAGAAATTTTTTAATTTAAAAATATTTAATTCATGTTTATCTCATCCCTTTAAAACTTTTTGTTTGTATAATTTACAGGCTTTACCTTATGTACATTCATATAAACTTTAAAGAAGTATAGATATTTTGGAGAATGTACTCAGACATTTTTGGTGATACACATATATGATGGAAAATGCTTGGAGACCAAAGAGCTAACTCATTATTCCCTAAATACCTCCTGCTCTTTTCTCATTTTCCCCCACTTCCTCTCAGTTAAATGCCTACTGTGTGTGAGCACCAGGAAAACAAAAACAAAAGCAAAAGAGCCTTTAATGCTAGTGCATCGCCTGGAAACCTCATTTTACCGCCTCCCTGTTAAGACCTCCCCACAGTTTAGGGTGTTCAGAATTGGAAGGCGCCTCAGAAGTCATTACTTGTAATTGTACTTTGTCAGGAACCACCGTTATGGTATCCTGGTATCCCTGAGAAAGTAGTCGTCTAGCCCAGGGCTTCTTAAACCTTTTCCACTGACAGCTGCTTTGGTTCATGTTGAACTGTGGGTTTGTATGACCCTTGTTGGGGTCATGATCCACATTTTAAAATGCACTGAATTCTAGTCTCCGTTTGAAGATCTTCTGGTGCTGAGAAGTCGCCATCTTTTCAGGCAGGGCCTTCTACTTTTGGGCAGCTGTCTTCATGGAGGAAGTTTTTCCTTATACTGAGTCACATTTACCCCACCAGCTTCACACTGTTGCTCCTCTGTCTTCCCTCTGGGCCCATATCTAATCTCTCTTCCGTGTGACATCCCTTTAAACAGGTAGAGCTGTCATTCCCCTCCACCCCTGTTTACCTTCCTCTTCAATCATTTTCAAGTTCCTTTTTTAGTCAAATCTGATATGACTTGTTTTTGGTAGATTCCCTCATCCTCATTCCACCTCTGGACATGCTCCAGTTTGCTCATGGAGTAGTGTTGTTTTATGTAGGTGAATTACTGTGATGCCTAAAATGCGGTCTTGAGAAGTAACTCCAGCATTCCTGGCGTCTGACCCATGCAGAGTACCGTAGGACTAGTAACATTCTGGTTTTGCACGTTCTGGTTCCAGAAACGTAGCCCAATATAAAACCTACTTTTTGGAATTGCCACATCACACTGCTGATTCCTATTGAACAGGAACTCCATTAAGGCACCCCTTGCCCTCCCACCCCAGCCACACTTTTCCTATCCTGTACTTACTTGTTCAGTTGAGTTCTTTTTGAATCCAAACATACTGCAAATAAAAAAAGTTAAAGCAATTGGCATAATTACTGTATATACAGCATTTCACATCTATACTTGTTTACTTCTCCATCTTCTCTACTATTTTCTTCAGTAATTCTCCATATCTCCACTTCTCCAGTAATTCTTCATATCTTCTCCAAAGCCCAGATTGATCATTGTAGTTAGTAATGATTTTAGTGACCTTAACAATATTATTGACAAATCAGAGGTGGAGCCAAGAGGGCGGCGTAGAAGCAGCAAGGTCCCGCAGCTCCCACACCGCCACCCTAAACACCCATAAAATATGATCCCAGACAGAGTCTAGGACTCTCAGACTCACAAAAATATAGAAAACACATCTCTCGCTGAAGGCAGCTTGGCAGTAGGGACTCATCGCAGCGGCCCGGAGGCTGGCCCAGCCTAAAGCCGAGACCACGGCCAGGCCCAGGGCAGTGGGAAGGAGCCAAGCTAAGCCGAGCCGGGCAGCAGCCAGTCTGCAGATGAGAGGATCTGCAGCCTCCAGCACCTCCACATCTGCCAAGACAGAGCGGGGACGGAAGAGGGGCAGCTCCCACCAGAACAGAGACTGGCCCAGCCCAAAACTGCAGCTGCGGGCCCCAGGGCGGCCAGAAGGAGCTGAGCCTGCCCAGCCAGCTTGAGTCTACTTAAGAGAAGATCTGTTGCACCTGAGGGAATCTTCACATATTCAAACCAGGATTAGACGGTCAGTGAAAGTAAAACTTTGAAAATTAATATGGGGGAGAAAAGCAGTTTGGCCAATCTACCCTGGGGCAAGGAAGCAGTGGGGGACGGGAACTGCTGGAACCAGCAGTGGCTCACGCTGGGCTGCTTCAGAGCCCCTGGCCTGCAGGCTCCACAGGGGGGCTGAATTGATTGATCAGAGCCAAGTGCTCTTGTGTTGAGCAGCCTGGATCCGGATTGTGACCGTGGAGTGCGCTTTCAGCAAGCCAAAGCTGGGGGAACTTGCATCACCCCCCTAATAGCTCCGGCAGCTGGGAAAACCCCAGCGATTTAGAACAGAGCTTTCCCCCCGGAAGCAGAGTTTCACAGAGCTAAAAAAAAAAAACAAACCCAACCAAATAATTGACTGGCCAACATGAGGAAGCAAAATAAGAACAGCAATAAAACTCTAGAATCCT
>CM053594.1:359879561-359890989 GCA_028646575.1 Pseudocheirus occidentalis | reverse complement strand
TATTGTGAATTGTTGATTGAATCAATTCCCTCTTAAGGAAACTAGGTCATTCCTTTTGTTAACTGATTGACTGAATCTTAAAATGTGAAGCTGGTTTCTCCCTTAGGGAAACCAGCTGTTTCTTCTCTTGTTCCTTGTTCCTTACTGTAATAAGATATAATATTGAGACTCTCCGTGTTATGAAGATTGTATATAATATTGTGAACTGTTGATACATTGTAATTTGTTTACATCTGATTTTGTAATGGAATAAACAGAGTGTTCACTAATACTGTGTAATCTGAACCGTACAGGCTGTTCACAGTAGCATTCTCTCAGGAATCTACTGCTGATCGGCTTTACAAATGGGAGGAAGACAACAAAATCAGAACTCCTGAATCAAAAGCTTCCAAAAAAACTATGAACTGGTTATAGGCCATGGAGCTCAAGAAGGATTTTGAAAATCTAGAAAGAGAAGTAGAGAAAAAATTGGAAGAGAAATGAGAATGATGCAAGAAAATCATGAAAAGAGAGTCAACAGCCTGCTAAAGGAAATCCCAAGAAACAGGGAAGAAAATAACACCTTAAAAAATAGACTAACTCAAATGGCAGAAGACGCCCAAAAAGCCAATGAGGAGAAGAAATTCTTCAAAAAGCCAAATTTGCCGGATGGAAAAGGAATTTCAAAAACTCACTGAAGAGAATAATTCCTTCAAAATTAGAGCGGAGCAACTGGAAGCTAATGACTTTATGAGAAATTAAAATACTATCAAAGAGATCTAAACAAATGAAAAAAATAGAAGGCAAAGTGAAATATCTCACTGGAAAGAGAAGCAGAAGAAGGCAAACAGGAAAAAGAAATCATAAGGAACTTACTAAAGTTGAACTACTTACACGCCTACATGGGAAAACGACCATAGTAACTCATGAGACTTTTCTCAGTATGAGGATCGTTGAAGGGAATATTTATGTATGTATAAAAGGGTGTGTGTATATATATATATGAGTGTGTGCATGTGTATGTTCATGTATACATAGACAGAGGGCACAGGATGAGTTGAATAGGAAGGGATGATATCTAAAAATAAAATTAAGAGGTGAGAGAATAATTTATTGGAAGAAGGAGAATGAGAGAAATAAATCAGGGTAAATTATCTCATATAAAAGACGCAAGAGAAAACTGTTACAATGGAGGGGAAGAGCAGGAAGGTGAAAGGGAATGGGTCAATCTTACTCTCATTGAATCTGACGTAAGGAGAGAATAACACACACTCAATTGTGTTTCTTACCCTACAGGAAAATAGGGGAGAGCAGATTGGGGTGGTAGGTAGTTAGAAGCAAACACTTTTGAAAAGGGAGAGGGTCAAAGGAGAAAATAGAATAATTGGGGGGGGGCAGGATAGGATGGAGGGAAATAAAGTCTTCCACAATATAATTACTATGGAAATGTTTTGTGTAACTACACACGTACAACCTATATTGAATTGCTTATCTTCCCAGTGGGAGGTGGGTGAGTAAGGAAGAAAGGAAAAAAAATCTGGAACTCAAAGTTTTAAAAAATTGTTTTTTACAGGACAGGAAACTGGGGAATAAGATGTACAGGCACTGGGGTATAGAAAGCCATTTTGCCCTACTAGAACGTTGGGGGTGGGTGCATATAAGAGAGAACAGATTGGGGGAAGAGGTATTCAGTAGGCTTGCTATTTTGGGGTGGGTGTAGAGGAAAGACAGGGAGAAAAATCTGTAACTCAAAATGTGGTGGAAATGAATGTTGAAAACTAAAAGTAAATAAATTGGAAAAAAAAAAGAAAAAGAATCTATTCTGAAGAAGATTTAGGATTTTTAGAAGACTGCAAGCTCAGCATGAGGCAACGCTGTGATTCGGGTGAACAAAAGACAATCACAAGTGCATAAAAAGAAGCCTGGTGTCCAGGAGTAGGGAGCCAATAGCTCTGCTTGCACACAGTCTGTGAGACTGCTCTTTCAGTGCTCTAAGCAACTGGAGCTTTAGCAGCAGAGACAGTGCTCACCTAAACAGTGACCTTCCTCAATCTGAGCTTTATCAGTGGAACCCTAAAGGTCCGACCCTAATCCCCATTATATCAGATATGAGTCAAGATTTGATGAATGCTGTGTATCACAATGAATACATAATTTCTCTGTACACTGTTCCTATTACATTTTTCTGTTTGTAGACCTATAAATTATTGGTTTCAAGGCAAAACTATTCCTAGTTTTAATGAACATAATTATTCTTAATCTTGCTAGTAGTCTATTGTGACAGTTTCAAAGTCAAGGAGCAGAAGTACAATATTTTTAGCAAGCAAAAAAGGGAAGAGGTCATTATGGTCTCAATGTAACACAATTCCTAGCTTTAAGGACATTATAGTTTGAACATCAAGAAATTTGAAAGTTATAATAATATTTTATCTGTAGGCAATTAAACTTAGAGCAAGCATAATTTCCCATTTTATTTCTCAATTTTAAAAAATGAATCTATTGTTTGAAGAAATTAGAAAGAAATTTGAAAATGATTAACTTAATTCTAGCAACAATAACTTGGAACTTGATAAAATCTAAAATATGAAAATATTTCTAACCAGTAACAAAAGGTTGGATGGAGTCATCATAAGCCTTGCATGCAGGCCAACAAAACCATCTTTAATGCAACCAATGTGATGCCCAGGGAAAAGAAGAATTACTACAAGCACGTGAGAAATTTAGACACCAATTTAAAAAGCACAGGATACCAAGAAAAAAGACAAATAAAGAAATAAAAAATGCAGGTCCAGCATGCTGGCTGGCAAATCAAAGAAAGTCTCTTGGGATGACAACAATGACAATGACAACCAGCATTCGCTTCAGATCTTCACAACGACAAGGGGCAGGCACTATGATTCCCATTTTACGGATAGCCAAACTGAGGCAAACAGAGATTCAGGACTTGTTCAAGGTCACACACCAAATCTCTGAGAGCTGATCTGCCACCTATATGACAGAATTAAAAGGACTATCTTTCACCAAAGTTGGCCAGCGCAGTTTGGTGACACACATTGGATCCACACAACACCTCTGTACGTCATTATGCCATAAAAGTCATACTAAATCAACATTCCTGACAGAGAAGTGAACGGGGATTTAGAAGAGAATTTCAGAGTTGGATTTTGATAGATTCTCACCTGCTTTGAGTTTGTTAAATACAGTTTGGCTCCTAGATTCAGAATCTGTAGCTTGACGAGATCATCCTCACCGGTGAAGCTTTTCGCCATCTTTCTCAAGACATCAGGGGCTATTTTAGGAACACGTTCACAATTCTCCCCTATTAGCCAAAGAATACTTGCTCTTGCCACAGGAACCTGAAAAAAGAAAGTGGTGATGATGGATGGTCAAAAACGAGGTAGGTGCATTACTTTTAATACTGAGACAGAGGTAAGGGTGATAATAAGCCCACATGTCCTAGGAACAGGCCTACATTTATGTACTGCTGTTGCTATTCAACTGTGATTCCCACAATTCATTTCAGAGTCTGATGCGTAGCTTCGATCACCTCTCTCATTATGTATATAAGGACATGTCTGCCTCTCAGAACTCTATAAGCACAAGTGCTATCTTTCCACTGGGAATGCAAAGAAATTGATGTTGCTTCCTAGAAAATACATACATTCACATGCACATCTATGCTTAGCTAGAGTGAGAATTAAGGACCACCCCTCCAACCTCCAAACCCATTAGAACCTTTGTTCCTCTGCCGCTGCATAAAGTGAATTAGGCCTCATCTCTAGCATTTCAAGGGAAATAGCACCTCCATCCGGCGGCCTTTGATCCTCGCTTAAAAAAATTCAGTCACCTTCTCTGTGTACCTGCCAAACAGTAAAGAGAAACTCCCTGCTACACTTGTGCCCGTGCTCCTTGGGGGCAGTGTTCCACATTTCCTTTGCTGTCACATTAAAACCAATCGAGAAGGGCTCCTGCTTCTCCAAACTTCATGTCAGAGATAAAAGTGCACACCTGGGATGATAGACAAGACTCTTCACATCCCCGCTGTTAGCCAAGCTTCGGTAGACAGAGGAACAATCCATTCCTATATGCTTGTGCCCTTCAAGCAATAAGTTCAAAGACCCCAAAGTATTGTGTGGGTTACAAACAGCAACTTACTGCCCACCAGTATCCATCCTAGAAACCCTCAAAAGAAGGAAGGGTTTCTAAAATGAATTAATAATGGAACTTTTCCTGTGTAAAAATGGGAAACAGGATGAGCATCCTTGAGGGCTACCTGCCACATCATTACTCCAAATATAGAGGTCTGGAGATACGAAGGTCCATATCTCACTCCCCCCCCCCAATTTCTAGTCCACTATAAAGACTATCCTCTAAGTAATTCCCTTTCAAGTCATAAGACACTTAAGTCTCATGCATGGGCTTTCTTCTCCTTTCTGTAGAGAAGACACGGAGCTACTACAGAGGGACCACTGCCTAAAAAGGCTGCCAAATGCAGGAAATGACATCAGTGGCAAAAACGGATCAAGCCTCTTCATTCTGACACTCTTCAAACTCACGTAGAGAATGCTATTTTGAATGGTTTTAGGAGGCTACCCATATAAAATGGACTGGCTTCTGCTGCTGTTCTGTCCTCAGAGATGAAATCTCCCTATGAGGAGGTGTGCCTCGTACTTGAATAATTCAATCCCAAAAGATGTGCTCTAAAAGGCCGCCTCAGTGACCACAATTGAGATCAATAATATACAGTGCTATGCAGCAAAATTCCAATACATATCAATACATAATCCTAGCTTTATGGGATGAGAATTATATAGTTATTACCCTATAATAAAAATATGAAAAAAACATGTTTGGAGATGACAAATATGAAAGCAAACTGTTCTATGAATACCAAATAAAAGTTTCACATGTTAACGGGAATCTGCTCATGCAATACAATAAAACTGATACAATGACTCTATGCTGAATTCATAAGAGAAAGAGGTTATTTCTAATGTTCCAAAGGCTACACCACATTAAGACCTTACTCCCAATCTATTATTTTAAATTGGGCTAAAGAATAGTAATTGAGTGGCACATTAAATTTTCCAGTGTGAAAGCTGATCAAGTTGCCTGACATACCCAGGCCTCTCTAAATAAGAATATAGGGGCAGCTTCTGCCTTCACTTACACCAGATCCATTTTCTTATATATTAGCTTTAAAAATGAAAATTCTGCGACACAGCCCCATCAGCAACCCCCCGCTCTGGCTAATTTTCATCTAAAAATCACCATCTGTACCTGTCCTTTTTCTTTCAGATAGCCTCCCTCCCACCAAAATCGCAGGCATGTATGCATATGGGAGAATCTGATTCTTCTGTTTTCTGAGAATACTAAATTCTACATACAAACAAGAATTCCAAATACTCAATATGTCTAAGCTATTTACTGAGTGAGTAGAAGAAAAAATATGCAGAATAAGATCTAAGGTTCCCGATAACCTGTATCACCATGGAAACTGGTTAATTAAAAAATACAACTCAGTGATATTTGGGGGGTGTTTTAACATCAAGGTGGTTATATTCCTGTAGAAATAGAGCAATATTTTTTCCAACAAGGACCACAGACAATTAAAGAATATTTGGATTTAACATTTTTTATCAGAGTAAACCTAATGAGTGGCAGAAGAGAAAATGATGAACATGGATCATTTCCTAAGATCAGAACTGCCTGCAGACCATTGTCCAACTTTGTCTTGACTGCTTAAGTCTCTCGGTCCTCTACCCACACAGCCCTGAGTATGATATTATGCCCATTTTTTTTGTAGGGTTCAAAACCAATAAAAACCCCAGAAAACAAGAAAAGTGGCCACTTTTTATTCTCCACAGTCTTTTCAATCACAGCCTGAGTGGGGACCTTGAACTAGAGAAAAAACCACACAGGAAATCATACTTGCATTATAGAGCCCTGCTTTGCATTCTCTTTAAAGCCAAACAGGGCTGTCAATTACTTTGCCCAGTTCTTTATTCTAAATGCCCTGAGCAAGTGGGTAAGTGCACTTTCCAGACCCTGGATGATCAGGCAGTTTCCGTTGCCATTTTAACCCATTAAGTTGCCAGGAAAAAGGAACAATGATGTCTGAGCCACTCACAGCAGTTACAGAAAGACATCCAAAAAGATATTACAGATCATTTTGTAGGAAGCTCAATTTAAAAGCCAATATGCTGATTTCACAATGTAGTACTCTAGAATAAATTTCACAAACATCCATTTTTATTTATTTAAATGTGCTAAAGTAATCTGTAGGCATTTAAACAAACTACAAACAAATAACAAATTAGAGCTAATGTTTTTATACCTGGACCCAACATGCTTTAAAACTCGTATCTTAGAAACACAAACAAACAGCAGGGCGGAGAACTAGTGAAAGCCCTGGCCAAGAAGTACTTGGGGCACTGCTTCCATGTTACCGAAGAGTCTTTTACACAGCAACACCTTTCAAGGGCACTTTTATGGCATGAAATCCCCACCTGGCCATCAAACATTATGTGAATTTTATTTAGGGGATTTTCTGATGGTGCACTTTTTATCCTAGAAGTATTTTCCTAGAAGGCAGTACTTACTACCAAAAGAAAAAACCTCCAAAAAGGTTTTTGAAAAATTCAAAATCAAATACAGAATTGAATGTATTGTTGATGTAAAGATTTTAAATCAGCATTATGTTTTAATGCAAGATTTTAACCACGGGATTTTGTCAAATATCTGCCTAAGAATTGGTCCACAGGAATATTTTAAAATTGTGTTTTATAAGCCACTTGAAAGACAAAGAAGAAACTCACAAGAAAACAAGCTGATATTAGGGATGTTTCATTTTATTAAGTTTTAGCAATGCCTTTTCATTTTACATAAGTAAAAATTCTCCTTCTCTCCCATAAATCCCCTTCCCCTCCCCACCACCACCAGAATCCTCTGTTGTTATAACGGAGAAAAAACCCACAAAGAAACCAAAGGTCTGACGTTATATACAATGCCAAATTCAATGCAGAAGCCAATGCCTATAATCTTCAGAGCAGTATGTTAAAAGATCTGTTCTCTGGACCATCACTGATCTGTCTACCTCTGACCATTCTGTCTATCTCTGAGTGTCGTAGGCTTTAAAAATTAACATTATTATAGTACTAATTTTATTATTGTATATATTATTACATAAATGTTATAGTATAGGATTTCTCTGTGAATTCTTCTTTCTTCATTCTACATCAGGCCATATCAGGCTTCCCAAGTTTCTCTGAATTTCTCTTCTTCATAATTTATCACAACCCAAGAATATTTTGTGATACTCATGTACCACAATTTGTACAATCCTTCCCAAATTGCCAGGCACCGACTTTATTGCCAGTTCCTTGCTACCACTAGTGTTGCTGTGAATACCCTAATATACACAGGGAAGGACACTCAGTTCTTCTTGGGATATATGCCCTCTAGCAGAATCTCTAGCTCAAAATGAAGGTAACTAAGTATATTTTATTACCTCCCCCCCAAAACATAACTCTAACTTGTTTATAGATTTATTTTAATATAAACTCGAACAAAATTCTAGACTTTTTTTTGTCATGGAACCCTTTGGCAGACTGATAAAGTTTGTGGACCCCTCCTCAGGCTAAAGTTTTTAAATGCATAAAATAAAATGCATAAAATAACATGAGAACCAATTATATTGAAATGAGGATGCATCTTTTTTCTCATCCAAGTTCACCAAAACTCCTGAAATCCATCCACAGACCCCTTGTGGTCAAGTACCTCTATTCTGGGGTCATCCCAGGTCTACTTTATTGAAACATTTCAGCCCAAATTTACTATAACATTTTACACAGAGTTTCAAAAACAGCTGAGGCAAAAATTATTTTCTTGGTCGATTCTTAGCTATCTAGATAATTCTCCAGAAATATCCCTCAAATACTGGTGTTTTCAAAGATATAATCACAGAAAGCAGACCTTAAACATTCAGCAGATACAGCAAATTAAAGTTCTATGGCTAATTAACAGAATACTTTTCTGAAGGTCTAAGAGGCAGCATCACGCCTAATAAGTAATAACTGCCCACTATGCCATCTCTCATGGAACCTTGAAAAACTGCGCCTTGAGATAATTTTAATTTGGGGAAGCTTATTAGGAGTAAAGGGATGAACCAAAGCTAGATGTTCCTTCAAAATCTCTATGTCAACAAGCTGACACATCATTTCTTGGATATGGGGAATGCTAGGGCAGGTAGGCTTGTGTATAGCAGAACACTTCCATCTCTATACATAATCCCTTCTACTTTTTATAGGAATGGTAATTACTACCACCACTACTCAATCAACATCTACTTCTTAATATAAAAAAGTCAAGCAATTGCTAGTTAATCTCATTTTGCTCTTCCATTTATTTATTTTTATTGCACCATGCAGTATTGATGGAAGATCTGACAGCATCGTAATTGCCGACCTCTTAACCTTATTTTGTATGGAACTTTAGAACAATGCCACGTACATATTCATCTAAACTCATTTTAATTTAAAATGGAGCAGACAAAACTTGAGGGCAGATTCTGTTCCTACTATGGTTGGGGGAGGCATCTTCTAATTATGGACCAATATATAAAGAGAGGGGGCATGGCATGAAGATGATGGACAAAAGGACAGCCTGGAAGAGGTTAGAAAATTCCAGAAAAAGGCCTTGCTTTTGATATACTTAAAACCTCTCAGGAATAGCAAATACCTTAAGTAAACAGGCAAGGTGACTGGGTGGCTCACTGGGTACAGGGCTAGCCTGAAGGCAGAAAGACTGAAGTTCAAATGGAGCTTCCAACATTCACCACCTGTGTGACCCCAGGCAAGTCACCTAGTCTCTGTTTATCTTAATCCACAGAAGGAAATGGTGAACCACAAGAAAACCCCATTTCGGGCCACAACTGAACAAGACAGTGAAATGACGATCTGTCACAATTAATTATGGAAATCAGGCCACCAGAACTAACACTAAGAACAACATTAGCGAAGGAGGAATCTGTGATCAAAACTATTTAACAAAAGTGAACAGTTTCTCATACAACCTTCTTCCCTGTTCCTTGTATGTTGACATATGTGCTGATAAATAGTTAAGTTCTCAATTTAAATATTGTTTCAATTTTTTTTAAGAGAAAAAAGAAAATGAAAGAACTGGATTTAAGAACCTTTAAATGCTGGAAGGCAAACATGAAAACCTTAACAGAATAAAACAAAATTCTGACCTGAAGCAATTAAAATCAAATCAAATACAAATCACTGGAAAAATCTTAGAATTAGATTCAAAAGGTCAACTGGACACGGTATAAGATGCTGAAGATGTGGCTGAATGTCAGTCTGCCCCCCCAAATCTGGGGGTTTTACTGTTCTATTTTAGCACAATGAGTACATAACATGACATGGCAGGAAAAAAGGTACGTGATCTTAGGACAAAATGGATGCGATGGGATGGTCCTTTTACACTCTGACAACCCCTGAGTGAGTGGCTGCCGTATCCAAACAGTGCTGACCAGAGGGGTAAAGAGACTTTGGATCATTACATCATATGGCAATATGAGAATGGGTCAAGGGAATAAAGGACGTGCAGAGCAGAAAAGAGGACTTGAGAGGCATCACCAAGTATTTGAATATTCACAACAGGAGACAGTAACGGAACAACTTTGGGTGGGCATGAGCAAAATTAAAACCAACAGGTGAAAAGTGAAATAAGATTTTGGCTTGATCAAAGGAAAAACCTCCTGATCAGGCTATCCTAATGGGAAATGCCCTGTATGGGGACTAGAAACAAAAGCTGGAATTTTGGGACCTGGGGTATAGGAAAGGTTGAAAGGACATCTTTGTAATTATGCAGGACATCTCCACAGTGGACATATAGTGAGAGGCTGATTATACGTCTCTCCTTCATATCCCTCCCTCCCCTTGTTCTATTCTCTACCCTGTCCCTGTCCCTTTACAGAAGTGTGTGCTTCCAGCACTACCCTCTCCCAACCCTGCCCTCCCGTCATCCCACCTCTCATCCCCATCCCCCCTACTCATCTGTGTGACAAGATACCCTACATTTCAAATTCTTTAGAGTTTGTCATTCCTTCCCTAAGCCAAATTCAATGAGTAACGTCGACCTTTTCCCTTTTGCCTTCCTGCTCTTCCCCTCCATTGTAACAGTTATGATTAACCCCATTTTGTCTCTCCCTGTCTCCTCATTCTAATCCTCTTCCACCTCAGAATTTCACCTTTTAAAGTATCATCCTATTCAATTGATTTTGTGCCTTCTATTTGCACATATATACATGTAAAGTATATATAAAAATATATAAAAGCATATATATATACATACTCAGATATATGCTTGTACACATATATAAACCCTCCTAAATAGACATATGTGTAGGTATACACACACACACACACATATATTTGTATTCCCTTCACCTATCCTCATACTGAGAAAAGTTTCATAAGTTACAATTATCATTTTTCCATGTTGGCACGTAAATACTTCAACTTTGATAAGTTCCTTATGATTTCTTTTCCATGTTTACCTTCTCATGCTTCTTGTATTTGAGTGTCAAATTTTCTTTTCAGTTCTGGTTTGCTTGAAAGTCAGGGAGGCTAGGTGGCGCAGTGAATAGAGCACTGGCCCTGGAGTCAGAAGTACCCGAGTTCAAATCCGGCCTCAGACACTTAAAGCAAAAAACTAGCCGTATGACCTTGGGCAAGTCACTTAACCCCAACTGCCCCCCCAAAAAACCAAAAAATAAATACATAAATAAAAAATAAGAATGCTTGAAAGTCCTCCACCTCACTGAATGACCATATTTCCATATTTTCACCAGGAATATTATACTCAATTTTGCTGGGTAGGTGCTTCTTGGTTTTAATCCTAGTTCCCTTGATTCCTAGAATATCCTATTCCAGCCCCTTCGATCCCTTAATGTAGAAGCTGTTAGATCCTGTGTTATCCTAATTGTGTTTCCACAGTATTCAAATTGCTTCCTCTTAGCAACTGTAATATTTTCTTCTTGATCTGTGGACTCTAGAACCTGTCTATAACATACCTAGGAGTTTTATTTTGGGGATCTTTTTCAAGAGGTGGTTGGTGAATTCTTTCAAGTTCCATTCTTCCCTCTGGTTCTAAAATATCAGGGTAATTTTCCTTGAGAATTTCTTGAAGGATGATTTCTAGGTTCTTTTTCTAATGATGGCTTTCAGGTAAGTCCAATAATTTTTAAATTGTTTCTCCTGGAACTATTTTCCAGGTCAGTGGTTTTTTCAAGGACATAGTTCACATTGCTTTCTATTTTTTCATTTGTTTGGATCTGTTTAATAGTATTTTGATTTCTCATAAAGTCATTTGCTTCCATTTGCTCCACTCTAATTCTGAAGGAATTATTCTCTTCAGAACGCTTTTGAGGTTCTTTTTCCAT
>CM053594.1:359868707-359879461 GCA_028646575.1 Pseudocheirus occidentalis | reverse complement strand
TCTTTTGCCATTTGAGTTAATCTATTTTTTAAGGTGTTATTTTCCTCAGTCAGGTTGTTTACTCTCTTTTCATGATTTTCTTGCATCATTCTCATTTCTCTTCCCAATTTTTCCTCCACTTCTCTTATTTGGTTTTCAAAATCTTTCTTAAGCTGTTCTATGGCTTTTAGGCAGTCTTCATGTTTCTTGGAAGCATCTGGTGTGGGAGTTCTGACTGTGCTGTCTTCCTCCCGTTCCATGCTTTCATCCTTTTTGTCCCCAAAGAAGGAATCCAAAGTTCGACTGCTGAGCTAGGTTTGCTTCCTTTGCCTCCTCATGTCACCAGTCAATTAACTTGATTTTTGAGCCACAGTAGAACTCTTCTTTAAGACATGGTGGAAGAGCTTTGTCCCAAACTGCTGGTGTTTTCAGAGCTGCCAGGGCTATTGGGAGGCTGCCGTATCTGCAGCCCCCATCAGCTTTGGCTCATTGGTCACAAACCTCAGGACCACCACCCAACACTACGATCCTGATCCAGGCAGCTCAAGGCAAAAGCACTTAGCCTCTGAATGATCACTTGGCCCCTCTGTAATCTGCAGGCTGGGAGCTCTGAAGCAGCCACATGGCCACCACTTTTGCTGCTTCCTTGCCCTGGAGGCAGTTCAGCTGGACTGCTTTTCTCCCCCAAATTTAGCTGAGTTCCACTGACCTTTGTCTTTGTCCTTGTTTCTTATGGCTTGATAATTCTGGAAATTGCCAGAGCTGCCACTGATCCACTCTCCTGAAGGTTCCAACTGTGGCTTGTCCTGGCCATCCTGGGGACAAGCTGCAGTTTCAGGCTAGGCTGGTTTCGGCTCCCAGCTCACTGTGATGAGCCCTTCCTGCTAAGCTGCCTTCAGTGGGGGGATGTTTTTTGTGTATTTTTTGTGAGTTTTGGAGCTCTAAAATTTGTTTAGTCATATTTTATAGGTATGTGAGGTGGCTAGGTGGGAGCTGTGAAACCTTGCGGCTTCTACGCCACCTTCTCGGCTCCGTCCCCTGTCAAGCTTATTTTCAAAAATATCTGAAACAGGAATGAGTGATTCAAAAAGTTTTCATCCTATTGAGACTAAAGATCCAGGATCTAAGTCTATCCACTGGTGTGACAATTATCAAGTCTTAATTTTACCGTGCTTCAGTTTATCTATAAAATAATGGAGTCAGGATTCATGACTTCTAAGATTTCTCTCAGCTCTTAATCTACAGTCCCAATAAAACCATTCATTTCAGAGAGAAGACTAAATAAAGGTTATCTTTAAGAGAAGAAACAATTCATTTGTAAACTTTTTTAAAAAACCATTTTACCAACATAATCATGTTGGACTGAACTTTTATTTAGCTTAATATTCTATGCTATTTTAAGTGGCTTCTTAGGATATTTCATAACAGCGAGTAAATCTGGATCGGATGATACTTCAGAGAAACATTGCTATAAAGGATTATTCTTCCTGTATCTAGGGTCCATTAGGCACCTTATCACTGAAAATGATAATCTCATCATCCTAACAAAAATGAAATTTATAACAACATTAATACAACAAATTTGGGCACCAATTTAACGTAACACTATACATTTCGCACCAAAATGAAGAGCACACCTGAACACAACAAATACAGTCCAAACAAAGAATTATTTGGAAAGGTTTTCTTTTGTTTTAGCCATGTGTTTGCTATATTTTAATACCTCAGGCCTTTGAATTTCCTAAAATTCTTACACTGAAATTATCTAAATTAGGATATGTTAATTTGAATGACTAGCACATGAATTATGATAACAGTTGTCATCTAATGCTTTATTGATACTTTCTTTCTCTACATAACAATTATTTTAAATCACATTCCTCCAGAATGATTCCACCTTTGTGACCAAAAAAAAAATATTAAAACCAAAAAAATTTAATACAGAGACTGCATCTAACAATGTATACAATTTGTTGTATTTGTAGTTCCCTTACCTATCTGCCTTGGGAAGGGAATATATGTTTCATGATCTATTCCCTGGGACACTAAAGAGTTTTTTACTCCGTGTTCACCTTCCCTCTATTCATCTTTTAATTTACATAGCTGTGATAATGGGGGAATATACTGCTCTCTCAATTCTACTTATTTTGTTCTGAGTAAGTTCATGCACATCTTCTGATGTTTCTCTGAATCCCTATCTTTGTTTCTCAGGGTATGATAAAATTCCATTATATTCCCATGTCATAGGAGCTTTTTTTTTTTTTTAGCCATTATCCCCAGTGTCTACTTTGCTGCCATGAAAGTTCTGGTATATGTCAGATGTGTTTGTCTTTGGGGTCCTCACAGATATTAGCACAAGTGGGTCCAAGAGAATGTGAAGAGCTAAAACATTACTAAGATTACTTCAAATGCTACACTGTGAAAAATTAGTATGAAGTAATGATATTTCAAATGCTACTGCTGACTTTAGTTAACTCTATTCCTGAGAATCATACATCAGAACTTTCTTCTAACTCTTGGTAAAAAAAAAATATATTATTAATAATGAGCAAAAAAATTTCCAATACTCCTATACAAAATTGAGACTGATATCCTGACTCAAAATACTCTAGGAAGTTGGGTATAACGGCCAGGATTACTTACAAAGCAATCTTTAAAATATACTTAGCCGCTATCCAGGGTGGCTGAGGTAAGGGAATACATAATGGATGGTTCTACTTGCAGATTAGTATTTTAGCATTTTTTAATCATCCACTTGAATCTTTGCATTTTGAAGATAGCTTTCCAAATAACTAATACCATATTCAGGCCTTGAAACTGTTAAGTACCTTCCTCAAAAGACATTAAATTGAAAAAGGCATTTATTAAGCATCTTCTATAAACAATGCCATGGGCTGAATGCTGTGGATAAGCATGAAAAAAGACTTGGCTCCTGCCCATAAGAAAGCTACAAATCAAGTGGAAGAACACAACATACCTATGGGTAAGTATGACTGATGTAAAGAATAATGTGCTGGCACAAAAGATAGTTCCAAACAAAGCAGGCACCCAGCTTGAGGGAGCAGGGTGGTCACGACGGAAGAGAGGGATGTGAACAGAGAGAAGACAACGCGAGAAGCAGGGACAAGGTGGGTAAGGCAGAGAGGTGCAAGGCTGTCCAGGCCTACATTACTGCATGTAGACTAGAGTTTTACTCTAAAGAGTGTTAGTTGGTTGTATCAATTATTTTTACTATGCTTCAAAATGTGTAGATGAAAAACCAGGAGCTTGTCAACAATTTCTACACCATGTGGGTTTTTTTTTCTTTAACTGCCAAGACATATTATCAACAAGATACTCTGGACCTGAATTTGGAATTGAAGGGATTCCTATGCTTTCCTCAAAGCACAGTCCAGGTGACAGCTCCAACACAAGCCCTCTTCTAGTCTGTCCACCACTGTTATTGCTGTTTAACTCTACAAATTACTTTGTATAAATCTTCTATTCACTTATCTTTGTAAGTGGATCCCCACCCGTAGAGGTAAGCTCCTGGAAGAGAAAAGGTAGTTTCATTTTTGTCTTTGTATCTCTCTGCCCTGAAATCTGTCAAAATTCCTCCGTGGAACAGGTTCTAATAAATACTGAATTTATTATCACTAGAAAATACAAGTGAATCAACAACTCTTTGGACTGAACCAGTGAAAACAGTAAATATAGGTCATTCTAAAAATAAGAGCAATATTTAACATAAGACTGCATTGCACACGTACATATTCATGACTATCCTGTCATATCTCCTTTTTAAGCATCGCTTTTATTATTTTACTTTGTTTGATGGCGTTTTCATCTGGTAGGATTTTTAGGTTGGAAATTAAGCCTAAGAGCCAATGGCTTATCATCATGGTCTCCACTGAACTCGGTAAGTAGTGGTATTTTAAGGGCGGTGACAGATTTAGTGTGACAGTCATCAGACAATTCTGCAGCTTACATGTCAATTCTCTAGTCCATGCCTCAGTAGACATTTAATATGGAAGTCCTCTTGGGCTCATTAACTAATATTTCTCTGTCCTTACTACTTTTAAATATATTTAACTTTGAATGATGGTTCTGTGAACTCACTGACCTAAGTACTCCAAACAAAGAGCTATCAACACATCAATACCTTCTCCCCACGTTTACTCTTGTTCTATATACTCCTTTAAGTTTTCCACAGGGAGTCCACTGGAGGTCTGAGGGCCCTTCCAAATCTCTTGGTATTGTGCAAATGCACCAGAACATGTGGGCAATATATGGGTTATCCTCACTCTCCTGACAGATCTACACCCTTTGCAGGTTATACGTCTCACAGTTCAAACCTTTAGACTGTCTTTCTTATATAATTCTGCCATGATATTTTGTGGTCTACTCATGTCCACCACAGTCCTCTTCACTGCCATGTAAATGGGTGTAATCTTGATGAAATAGGAAGATCTTCCCTGCCCATGCACAGACCTAACACATGGAGCCTGGGTCACATGGAGCTAAATGTGGGAGGCACTTGCCCAAGGAGAGCAGAGAACAGAGAGAGAGTGAAGCAAGCTGTGAGTGGGCAGAGGGAGGAATCTCTCTAAGGCAGCAGTTCTCAACCTGTGGGTTGCGACCCTTTTGGGGGTTGCACGATCCTTTCACAGGACTAAGACCATCAGAAACACATTTCCAATAGTCTTAGGAACCGAGACACCACTCCTCTATCCGTCTCCAGGCAGGTCCGCCCACATGCAGATATGCCCACATACATTGCGGCATTGGGAAGGTTGAGAACCACTGTCTTAGACGGCAGCAGGAAAGACAGCTGTGAGTTTAGCTCAGAAAAAGAAGGGAAGAGTTAACAAGAGAAAGGTGCATGCAACCCCGGCACATGCAGGGCATGCCTGGGACCTAGACACACGGTAGGGAAATGAAACAAATTCAGATGAGGAGGCTTCTAAGAATGGGAAGCTTGTCCAATACTACAAAGGAAGTGTGGGGGTTGGGGGAATGAGGGGGGCCCACATAGCGTTTAAGGAAGTAACTGAGGATTTTACTCAGCAGGACATCACAGATATTTTAAAGTCAATTCACCCCCCAAAAATGAGATAATCACTACTATGGTGATTATGGTGAGATGTGTGATGAAGAGGCTGGAGAAGTGTGGAGAGATAATGTAGACTGTTTGAAATGTATAGGTATTAGTCAGAATCCCTTTATGCAACAAACTTTTAGGTATTACAATATTCAAGGGAATAACAGTGGAACTAATTTGTTAGCTTTACCTGCCAAGGAATGAACCGTAGCCCACTGACTCTATGTGGCCTAGTGGAGATGGACCCTGGGATTCGCTTAAAGACTGTATGAGAGGGTTAAAGGAAGAGGTCATGAAAATGGCAATTATGACTAGAAATGCAGATACATACAGCATTTTCTCATAGAAGTATAAAAGAGTGGAGACAGCTGCTCCCACTCATAAAGACATAATTCTGACTTTACTGATTGGGGAAATGAGGCACCCTCTTTCAGGGGTGCCAGATAAGATGACACAGTTAGCTGACTTAAGGGAATGGGGAAGATAAACCTCCTCAAGAGAAGAGAAAATTGCCAGTGGATTCAAAGTCAGAACAGATGAACAAGGAGAGAGAAGATCACTGGACCACTGCTCTACTGAGAGCAGGGACAGATTACAGAAGAAGAGAACTATAGAAGAGGCACCGGGAAAAGCGACTTAATAGTAGATGGAATAGGGAAGTAAGAACTGCCCCCTACAAATTCTCCTCCATCACCGTATCCAAGTTCATCATACCCATATGGAGAACAGGAAACTGGCCAAGTCCCAGCTTGGAGTAAAGAGGTGCACAGACGGGATTACCAAGCCTGCGTCAGTGTAACCAGATACTGGAAAATGGATCAAATGCTGTCACTGCTGTTTATTCAAGAGGAAGTGATTATCAAATTGCGCCCTTAACTCACCTATTTTACTCTGAATAATGGACTCCACAAGCACAGCTGACGCTGCAAGGACCCTGCTTCTGGTCACCGTCTCCTTATTCTTTCTGGCTTCTGTCTGTTTGATCCATTTGCTAGATTTGTCTCCTACAGGTGTAGCGCTCCCACTTTGTAGATGACTGGCTGCTTAAGCTGGATATCAACCTTTGTGATGACGACACGTTATCGCTGGACCTACCATTGACCAACCAGTCTCGGACAATGGCTAAGGAACTGTTCTACGTCCAGTCTCAGCAGGAAGAAGTTTTAGAAGATGAGACCTTTACACCTTACTCTAAAGGATTTTGGGGCCCATTCATTTGCGGGGGAAATGATGACCCCCACCCTAAGACATTGCTTTAAGTGTTTATTTTGTGCTTTACATTGTTATTGAAGTTACACTGATATAAGTTACCGCTAAAGGCCCATCAGTCTATGTAATGGGGATAAAATATCTTGGAGCCAAATGAAATTGAGAGTTAATAGGAAGGATTTAATAGGCCTAACACATGGAGCCGCCTGTGATCCCATGGAGCCTGGGTCACATGGAGCTCGCCCAAGGACTGAGAGAAGAACAGACAGAGAGAGAGTGAGGCAAGCTGTGAGCAGGTGAAGGGAGGAATCTGTCTAGGCTAGGGGAACTTGTTTTTGTGGGCAGGCCTGACAGAAAGAAGGCTTAAGATGCTGGCAATGCTTCCTGGATTCGTGATGAACACCTTGTTAAATCTTACTTCCTGGTATCCTAATGATGTTCCAAATAAATATTTTGGCTTTGCCTTTGAGGAAGAGAGTTTACTGTATTTTGTGAAACTACTCTGGAAACACGCATATGTATTCACAGTGGCTGCTAAGGGTATTGCATTGGCATTACAGTGGGGTACAACATTTTTTTTTCTCTTGAATAATATTTTCTTTTTTCCTATTACATGCAAAAATAATTTTTAACATTCCTTTTTGAAATAACATTTCTAGTTCCAAATTCTTTCCCTTCCTTTTACCCTCCTTGAGACAGCAAGCAATTTGATGCTATATGCATGCAATCATACAAAAATATTTCCATATTAAGTTATGCTGTGAAAGAAAACAGACAACCTACCCCTCAAAAAAACATGAAAAGAAAAAGTGAAAAATATATGCTTCAATCTGCACTGACTCTTATCAGTTCTTCCTCTGGAGATAGAGAGCATTTTTCATCCTAAGTCCCTCAGAACTATCTTGTATTGCTGGAAATAGGTACGTACTTCACAGCTGATCACAGTACAATATTTCTGCTGCTATGTATAATGTTCTCTTGGTTCTACTTACTTCACTCTGAATCAGTTCATGTAAGTCTTTCTAGGTTTTTCTGAAAGCATCCTGCTCATCAGTTCTTATAACACAATATTATTCCATAACAATCATATATCATAACTTGTTCATCCATCCCCCAA
Source organism: Pseudocheirus occidentalis (assembly GCA_028646575.1). Taxonomy (NCBI): domain Eukaryota; kingdom Metazoa; phylum Chordata; class Mammalia; order Diprotodontia; family Pseudocheiridae; genus Pseudocheirus; species Pseudocheirus occidentalis. The sequence continues at coordinate 359,872,076 of CM053594.1, read as the reverse complement.
TTGATGGGTATCCCCTCAATTTCCATTCTGCCACAACAAAAAAAAATCCTATAAATATATTCATACAAATTGGTCTTTCCCCCATTTTTGGATCTATCTAGCATACAGACCTAGAAATAGTATTGCTGGGTCAAAGTGTATGCACAGTTTTATATCCCTTTGGGCATAGTTCCAAATTGCTCTGCAGATTGGTCACACCAACTCACAATTCTACAAACAGGGCACACATGTTGGAGACTAGAAGTTATTAAGCTTAAATAACATTAAAAAGGTAGATTCTTATTTTGAGTAAAAGCTTAGGTCATTAAGAGCATTATAGTATTTCCCAATGTCATCTGCAAAAAAGAACAGGTGGAAAAATCTCTCCCTTTATTAATAATACCTCTTCTACTTGGACTCTGCTATGGACATCTTTCATGCAAGTAGCAAGCATCTCTGACGAAAATATTTCCCTGCTTTATACCTTGCTTGACATTGAAAAGCAAAGGTTTAAATAAAATAATTTCTATTATCACATCATTCAAAGACTCATATGATTTTAACACACGCACTACAGAAATACTGCTGGAGAATAAACTTTAAGGAGGACTTTTGCTTTAGCAAATCTAATGCTAGTGAAATAGTGAAATGCTAAGCATTGTGGGTTCCTGTATTCATTAAACCTTTCAGTCAGTTGTGTACTATAAAGCTGTGGTCTGCAAAACCTATTCTCCAGTAGATAGGTGGCCAAAGAATGTGAAAAAAAAAGCATTAAAAAAATAAAGCGGAAAACTTTATGAAAAATGGCTCCAAATCAGTAATAACTGAAATAGAAGTTTTTAAAACTCTCGATGTTTCTACTTTATAACTAGAAAATTACCAAAGATAACAAAAGATAGTAATAATGATTGTTGGAGCATCTTCAGAAAGACAAGATGCCTAATAACAATATTGGTAGAACTGAGATTTGATTCAAACATTTTAGAAGTGAAATCCATTCCCTTTGACCCTAAGATCTCACTGTTGCATAGGGACCTCAAAAGACATTAAGTAAAGAAAGGTCCCATATACTGCAAAATATTCAAAAGGATATGCTTTGTAACAGTGAAGAACTGAAAACAAAACTGTTAACCACCAACTTCACAAATTGTAGGGTATAAGTATAATAATACAGTATTGCTGTGTTAGAAGAACTGACAACTGAAGAATTCAGAGAAGCATGGAAAGAATTATATTAATTTATTCATAATGAAGTAGGCAGAAGCAGGAAAATAAAAATAACAATGATTGCTATTATATAAATAGAAAGAACAGAAACCCAAACAGAATGCTGTTTAATTACAAAGTTTGTTTCTAAAGAAGACCTGAAAAAATGTGGCTCTTTCATTAAAGAAGTGGAGGATTTGGGGTATATGGACCACTGCATAATCTGTCAGACACAGCCTATTTACTGGTCCTTCATGTCAAACTTTTTTTCTTTTTTCTATTTAAATCTTTATTATAAAGGACAACTTTCTGGGAAGAGGAAGAAGGAAAGTGACATTCTTCTAAAAAAACTTCTTTTAAGACAAAAGACATCAATAAAAACAAGATTAGGTCTAAGATGGGTGCCTGGTCCCTTTCAAACCACATCAAGGGTGCCAATGCATGGGGAGATTATACACATAAATATTTTTAGACATGCAAAATTAAGAACATGTGTCACCAACAGTCTCTATCATCTTGACTTACTTTTAATTTTTTTTCTAATAATAATGTCCGAAGTTCCCCCCACGCATGACTTTAGTTTCTTTTTCTTTTTCAAACATCATGAGAATCAATTATTTAAAATCCTCAAAACTGTTCTAATCCAATTCAGTCCAGCTGTTCTTCTCTTCGTTTTCTTCAGGGCCATTTCCACCTTTTCATAAAGCACACTAGCAACAAATGTGGTGGCTTCACTTCCATTCATGGAAAGTATTTGTTTTTAGAAATCTTTACAGATCCTTTCCATTTCAATCTCAAATGTCTGGTTCGGCAGGATTTCTTACCCAGTTTTCAAAAACACTTGTTTCTCTCTTCTTTGTTTCTTCACATTTTATGACTAGTCTCACAAATGTTTCATGTAGCAAACACTGTTACCCCTAACTACCTTCTCTCTCTACTTAGAATGGAGATGTATGGCCAAGATCTGCTGCTTAGAGAAGCTCCAAGGTTTTGTTGGTCTCTGTTCTATTTGGCCTCTCTAACTTCTTATTTTGATTCATGAATGTTCACCAACTTCTTCTTCGATGTCTACATTTGCACTGAAGTTACTGACGAAACAGGAGCTCATCAATGTGGAAATTCGCCTTAATTGCACTGTCAGCAATTTACCCCGGCCTTCTCATCCTTTGTAACTCTTGTCCATGTCTCCTCATAAAACATTCAGAGGGAATCTGAACCCTGATGTCTTCATATTGCTGGTGATCAGTAGAGCATACAGGCTTTTACTTCCACGCCTACTCCTTTTACTGACTGCCAGATCTTTCTAAGGATTTGAAAGATTCAGGGTTGTTTTGTATGTTTGCACACAAATAACCTATGTCAAATTGCTTACCATCTCAGGGAAAGGGAAAGGAAGAGAATTTGGAACTCAAGATTTTTTTTTTTTGCTTTTTTTTTTTTGGAGGGCAGTTGGGGTTAAATGACTTGTCCAAGGTCACACGGCTAGTTTTTTGTGTTAAGTGTCTGAGGCCGGATTTGAACTCAGGTACTGCTGACTCCAGGGCCGGTGCTCTATTGACAAAACTCAAGACTGAAAAAAAAAAAGTTAAAACTTGTTTCTACATTTAACTGGGAGAAATAAAAATATTATTTATAAAAAATAAAATGGGGGGGGGGGCGGAGCCAAGATGGCAGCATAGAAGCAGCAAAGCACCACAGCTCCCACACAAACAGATTTTCAAGCTCCAAAACTCTCCACAAGACAGAAAGCACATCTGTTGCTACAGGCAGCGCAGCAGGCGGGGGTCTTTGCAGCAGTCTAGGACCGGCTGCCGAAACCCCAGCCGGGTCAAGCCCTGGGGCATCAGGCTGGGAACCACGGCTATAGGAGAGCTGATCCGCTGCACTGTAGGCACAATTACCACATTTATCAGGCCAGAAGACAAAAAGGCTAAGAGAAAGGTCAGTGGATTTTGCTAACTGGGGAGGAGAAGAGCGGATCTGGCCAAACTGCTCCCAGGGCAAGGAGGCAGCAGGAGGCGGCTGTACCAGCAGGAACGGCTGAGAGCTGCAGCGGCTTCCACTGGGCTGCTTCAGAGCCCTCAGCCTGCAGATAGCAGGGGGGCTGACGCGATCCATCGAGGCCAAGGGCTCTTGCGTTGAGTGGCCTGGATCTGGATCGTGGGTCTTGAGTGGTGGTCCTGG
>CM053594.1:359834032-359868207 GCA_028646575.1 Pseudocheirus occidentalis | reverse complement strand
TTCTCCTGCTTATAAACACTGGCCTCCCAAGTCAACAGGGGAGTGTCTCAGCCAATAGCGTTCTTCCATGTCAACAAGGGAATTCACACCTTTTCACCAATGGACAGAGTTCTATACTTAACCCTAAGTATCTGATCTACTTAGCCCTAAGTATCCTATCCACTTAGCCCTAAGTATTCAACAAATTGATTACCATTACACCATTCCATATTTTGATCCTTTTTGTCCCCCCAAAATGATTCTATGATCTCTTTGTGCGTCCTCTGCTTGCTCATCCTGCCAGTCAGTCACTTGACTTTTGAGCACTTTGCCTCGGTAGCACTCTGCTTTCCAAATGGGGAGAGCTGTGTCCCAAATCACTAGGGTTTTCACTGCTGCCAGAGCTATTAGGAGGGTGCCCTCTCTACAGCCCTCACACGCTCTGGCTCACTGGCCACACACCCCAGGACCACCACCCAAGACCACGATCCAGATCCAACCAGGTTAAAGCAAGAATGATTACCCTCTGAATGGTTGCTTGGTCCCCCTATAATCTGCAGGCCAGGAGCTCTGGAACCAGCCACAAGGCAGCAGCTGCAGCCTCTGCCACCTCTCACCAAGGAGCCAGATCGCTGTCCCCCCTGTTTCGACAGAGTTCCACACTGACCTTTTACTTTATCTTTGGCATATATGAGTTGAGAAGTCTGGAAACTCCCACAGCTGCTGGTGATTCACTGTCCTGAAGTCTCGTCCAGCTGCTGCTGGTTGGGGCTGCCCTGGGACCAGAATGGCATGGTTCATGCAGGGTTGTGCTTGGCACCCAGTCTACTGCGATTGACTGCCAGGCTGCCTTCAGCGGGAGATTATTTCTCCCAGCACTTTGTGGGTTCTGTGGCCCTAAGGTTTGTTTAGAGCCATTTCTTTACATGTGTTGGAAGTGATTGGAGCGGGAGCTCGCGCCAAGTTTATGCTTCTCTTCTGCCATCTTTGCTCTGGCCTCCAGAGTAAATGCTTTCCAACTACAAATCCCCCACCTTACACTGGTGATATTGTGTTTTCTTAGCCCAAGGATAGTCTCCTTTGAGCTCTTTTCAAACTCCCTGAATTGATTTGGCTCCTTGTTTTAAGCTACGATGTTTTGGGTTCCTGCCTCTTTCACTCAGATTATTTGTATTTCATCCTGACTCGGTATCATGTGGAAACTGTGTAATGTCGTTGTTATTCAAGTTATTGATAGAATGATTAACATAGGAATGAAGAGATGAGAACACTGACCAAGTGCTTAGCTGTGTGTGAAGTACCACATTGTGTCAGACCTGGGAATAGAAGCAGCAGGCGACGCTCTCCGCCCCCAGGAGCACCTCTTTCTCCGGATCTTCCAGCGGTTCCCTGTCACTCTCTGCCCCCAGGAGCACCTCTTTTCTCCGGCTCTTCTGGCGGTTCCCTGTCACTCTCTGTTTGACTGTCAGTTCCCTCCACGGCCCAGCGCCTCCTGACTTTCCAGGACTCTTCCACCATGATCTCCACCACACCTCCTTGGCCCCGTGACCCTGGCCTCCTGGCCCTTCCATGCACAAGACGCTCCTTCTCTTGACTCAAGGCTGTTTTCTCATTGTCTCTCATGCCTAGAATGTGCTTTGTTCATCTCTGTCTCCTGGCCTCCCTGGCACCTTTCCAAATAAAGCTAAAATCCCATTTTCTATAGGAAGGTTCCCTTAAGAATTCTAGAGCTTCTCTTTTCTTAGCACTTCCTATTTATCCTGTATATTGCTCATTTTTACATATCTGTGTGATTATTGTCCCCATTAGATTTATAATAGATGGACATGAGAATAGAGACTCTTTTGCCTCTTTTTGTACCCCAGTGCCAGTGTCTGGCACGTAGTAGGTGCTTTAAAAATGCTTATTGATTGATTGACTAACGGAAGAGACGACGTCATAGGATCAAGAGCAGATCTGTTGTATACTTGATTCTAGTCTTTTTGCTAAGTTGGCATAACACTGTTAATAAACACTCTCTGGGTATGGTTATTCAGCTAGTTCTGGATCCGTCTAACTTTCCCATTATCTAGCCTACGTTTAGTTTGTCAAATATGTTGCAAAGGCAGTTAAACTGTATTTTAGCATCCTCTTGACCTTCCAGCCTCTACCTCTCAGCCACTTGTATGACTGTTGAAGACATGGTCTGCTCTAGAACATTGTTTATTAAATCTACCTGTTCTCGTATAAGTCTTGCTTTAAGGAGGAGGAACATGTCATGTAAGTTAGTAGTTGCTGGTATCTTCCTGATTGCCTTATTTGGCCATAATTTCATTTCTTTATTCGAGGGAGATCATCCTTCTTTCTTTTCTTTCCTCCATTGCTCCCTTCTTATTTTTCTCCACCTCCCTTAAAATGAATTCTTTGGGCCTTTCGAATTGTCACCTTCAACGTGGATTTTCTCCATGTGGACTTAGTAACTTCCACCCGTCTTTCCTGTTTTCCTCATCCTCTCAAAATATCTTTTTAATTTGCTCATATAGTGTATTAGGCACCAAGGAATTAAGAGTACAGATGTGATGCGTCCATTTGTGACTTCAGTCTATCCCTCTAGATCCCAGGGTCCTCCTTCTGTCTTCATCCCTCGGTTCCCTTGATATGACCTCACTTTGTTGGGTTTCACACCGGCCTTTCCCTAAGTTCTCTTTTCTCTTCACTGTTTATTACGATTTCTTGAAGGGGAGCAGCTCCAAATTTTGTATCTTTATAATGTTATGTAAATGAGCTTTTGCTGTGTCTGCTTTTCAAGGACCAAACTAGCTAAGTAAGAAAAAACTTGTATCGTGAATTCTTGGGCCCTCCATCCTGGTGTCCTCTGACTCCGAAGAGGTGAACTTTACCTTCTCTTTCTTAGGCCCATGCCTCCGTGCTATATTCTGGTTCTCTCCTTCCTACTCAGAGATTCCATTACCAGGCTTATACTCCAGAGAGGTCATTGGTAAAAAAAAAAGCCCCCATGTATACCAAAATATTTACAGCAGCACTTTTGGTGGTAGTAAAGAATGGAAACAAAGTAGAAGCCCATCAATTGAGAGATAGTGCTTTGCTTTAAGAGATGCTGAATGGGATTCATGTGGAGAAGCATAGGCGGGTCTACAGGAATTGATATAGTGTGAAGTGAGCAGAGCCCAGCCAATGATGTACCCAGTGACTCCAGCAATGGAAGTGGAAAGAAGAGCCTTAAAATGACAAAAAGCAAGCTTGGCTCAAAAGTTTCCCCCCTCCCCACACTTTTCAGGTGGAATATGCAGAGCTTATTCTATGTATTAATCAGTTGGGCTGATTTTTAAAAACTTTCTTGTTTTGTCTTTTTCTCTTAAGAAAAAAATATTCTTAAGGTGGCGAAGTGGTGCAGTGAACAGCACTGGCCCTGGAGTCAGAAGGACCTGAGTTCAGATCTGGCCTCAGATACTTAGTACTTACTAGCCTTGTGACCATGGGCAAGTCACTTAACCCCAACTGCCCAGCCTTCCCCCTCCAAAAAAGAAAAAAAAAAGAGAACTCTTATATATGGTAGCTCTCTGGGAAGGTAGAGGAGAAATCATGGTGAAATAAAAAATATTAAAAAAAGAATTATTTTAAAAAGTCTTTTTAGAAAGAGAAATGCAAATCAAAACAACCCTGAGGTTTCCCCTTTCAGCCAGCCAATTTCCAAAGATGGGGAAAACAAATAGGAATCCACATTGTAGGGATTGTGGAAAGATCCCCACTGGGGCATTGTTAGGGGAGATGTGAATCAGTGCAAGCATTATGGAAAGCAGATTGGAATTAAGTAAATAAAGTGACCAAAAATGTCCGTAGCCCTTTAACCATAATTGATATGAACAGATTTCCCATACATACCAAAATATCTGTAGCAGCGCTTTTTGTGGAAGCAAAGAACTTCAGACAAAGTAGATGCCCATTGGTTGGAGAAGAGCTCAACAGCTTGTCCTGTGTAAGTGGAAAGGAGCATCGTTGACTCTAAGAAGGAATGAATGTGATAAATGCAGAGAAGCAGAGTGAAGTCAACAGAGCCAAGAAACCAGGCGTACCCCAAGAGCAGCAGCCCCATCAGAAGGTGGGTGTTGCAGAATTGCTGAGAACCAGCACGGCCTCTAAGAAGGGACAGGAGGAGGCGTCTGTCTCCTGGTGTCTGCAGGTCATGCAAGCACTGCACATACTTTCAGACTTTTTGGATGGATTGATCGGTTTTGCCAAAGTTTTTCTCTTTTTTTCCCTTTAAAGTATATTTTTTATACTTTATATAATATACTGTATATATATATATACATATATATATATACTTTTATACTTTTATGGTTTGACGAGGGTTAGGAGAGTAGGAGTAATGTAAACGTTGTAAAAACAAATGACATCAATACGATTTTATTTTTAAAAACTCAAATAACACCCCCTTTCAGAAACAAGAGAAATGCTCCTACTAATATTCTAGTTTCGACAGGCACTAGAACTGTTCGTTAGATGTCACTACTTATCTCAGAGCGGCCGTGGACATTTCTGTGGGAGCTATAACTGTGTTTTAAATTCATCCAAGTAGACCTGGAAATCACTTGTTCTTAATTGTTTTTATTATTTTGTTTGAAAATTACTTGCATTTTCAAATATAACTTGTCCATTTCCTCTTATCAGAGAACCATTCCTTATAACTAAGGGGAAAAAAGACCAGGCAGAAAAAAGTATATAAGAAGTTGAATCAACACATTGGAAGAATTTGCCATGATATGTAATATTCAACACCCATAGTCCACCACCTTTACAGGAAAGGGGAGCATTTTCTCCCTTATTCTTTGGGGCCAAGCTTGCTCATTATAATGAACACAGCATTCAGTTTTGGGGGCTCTTGTTATTTATTATCCATCGTTTATAAGGACTGTGTAGTGTGTGTTGTCTTCCTGTTGCCCCATCATGATCAGGGTGTACACGTCTCCTTTGGCAATTTTTCCTATTTACAATTTTTTTGTTAACCATATGATTTTTAACTATAATGGATAGCCTGGAAAAATGCAAATTCAGCCATATGTTCACCAGGCATTACACAGAGTGCGGTGATGCAAAAAACCAAGGAAAAAATACCTGTCCTCTAGAGGAGTCTACATGATAAGGAAGGAGGGGACACAGAACCAGCTCTCCACATTCAAGATGAAGACAATTTGAAAAAAGAGTTAGTCGGCTGCGGGAGGGGGTTCAGGAGAGCCTTGTAGAAGGTGGCATGTAGAAGGCAAGTCTTGAAGGAAGTCAGGGAAGCAGGTGGAGATGATGGGGGGGTGACTCGTGCAGAGTGGGGAGAGGGAGGGTCGTGTTTGAGACCCCGTGCAGGCCCATGTAGCTAAGCTGAAGAGCTTGCACAACACAAGGAATGTGTGAGAAGGCCGGAAGGGTAGCAAGGCTCTGAAGAACTTTAATGCCAAGCAGTTTAAATTTGTTCCTCACAGTAATGGGGAGCCACTGGAGCACCTTGAACAGGGAAGGACGGCACATGGTCAGGGCTGTGCTTTGGAAAATCCCTTGATCCCTCAGTTGTGGGTTGGCTGGAGTGGGAAGAGACTGGGTGAGCAGTTAGAGTGATAGTTCGGTAGTACGGGCAGTGGTGACGAAGGCCTGCACTAGCACTGTGGCCAGAGGAGCGGAAAGGAAGAGATCTGCAGGTGGAAATGCCTAACTTCGGCAGAGTACAAATGTCTCCAAGTCTCATCGGTCAGGGATAAAGAGATGAGTACTGAGGAAAGGGCATTAACAATAAGAGGGATTGGAAAAGATTTCTTGGAGAGATAGAATTTTAGCTAGGATGTGAAAGAAGCCAGGGAAGCCATGAAAGGAAGATGAGGGAGGAGAGAATTCCAGGCATGGGGGACAGCCGGTGAAAATGCAGGAATGTGTCTTGTGGGGGGGCTTAGAGGAGGTCAGTGGGACTGGACGGAAGAGTGTGTGATAGTGTGTTAGGAGGAAGAGGACTGGAAAGGTAGGAAAGGGCCAAGTTGATAAGGGCTTCAAGAGCTAAATAGAAGGTTTTATATTTCATCTGGAGTTTATTGAGTGGGGAAACAGGGAGGGTATAACACTGCAGGTCCATTTGACAGCTGAGTTGAGTGGAGCAGAAAGAACAAGAGCAGGGAGGCCAACCAGCGGGTTGTTGGGGTAGTCCAGTGGTCAAGTGATGACCAAGGCCTGCCCTGGAAGGGAGGCGGTGTCAGAAAAGCAAAGAGGACACATGCGAGAGGTTTTACAAAAGTAGAATTAATGGGACTCGGCAACTGATTGAATGTGGTTAATGAAGGAGAGTGAGGAATCTTGGATGAGAATGAGGCGTGGGGAGCTTCGCTGACAGGAGGTGTCCTGGTGGTGTCCTTGACAAGAGCAGGGAGGAGCTTAGGACAACACCAAGTTTGCAGTAAACATTAAAAGTATTAATGCTTATTTATAACTGTGACCAATGGGGAATTTCCCTTTCCTGCCTCCCCACCTCCCACTTGAAGGCAAAAGGGGAAAGCAGTAAGGATTCAAACCCTGAACAGAACTTTTCCCCAGAAATGCTTTCTCAGGAAAGAGCAAAGAAAGCTGTTTTTGGATACCCCTCCTCTCACCAGATGCCACCTCCAAGGAGATAGAAGTGCAAAAGGCAACAGTAGGTTAAAAACTTGTTTATGAAATCTTATGAAGCAGCATGATGGATAGTTATGAACAGTATGAACAGTGTCATCTCATTAAAAAGAGAGAGACAATGAAGAGAAAAAACACGCTTGAACAAAGCTTCCCAAGATACCTGCCGAGGAGAACCATCCGGAGAGCCTTCAAGGATCAAAAATGGGGAGAGGATAACAAGCCGAAGGAATATGACAGATATTTTCACAAAGACCTTTCTATCAAGGGTAGGTTGGTGAGTGCACTTTAGAGCCTCGTCATCACTGCCCCGGGATTATGTAGAACGTAGAAAACAGCACTGAAAAGAACAAATTGGAGAAAAGCTGCCACTTTGCACTTGAGGTCGTATTAAGATCTGGGCTGAAGCCGGCAGAGCTGTGAGGGCTTTGTGAGGGCTTTGAGGAGCTGTTGCATGTGAAAGGGGAAGGTATGGGGAAGGTATGGAAAAGGTATGGAATGAAGCTGGTATCTTATTGATAAGAGGACTGTGTATGACGGGTGCTTGGGGACATACCAATAACGGCTGCCCAGTTTGCCCACCCTCCCATGTGGAGATCCCGTCGAGGGCATTCTTGATGAGGGTATGAGGGTATGAGCCACTTTGGCCAGTGACACATAACAGGGACTGTGTCTCTACCTTTGTATAAAGAATATAAGATAATTATATTTTGATTCGGTAGGACAGATGTTGACTTGCAACTCTTACAACATAATGTCTCCCATCCACACACCAAAATCATTCAAGATACCTTCACATGTGTAAGAACAACAGTAGCCCATGTTTAGCAGTCCTTACTTCTCATGTTAGGTGAGACAAACAGCAGGTGGGTGTGTGCTCTCCAAAGGTACTTACCACTTTGAACCAGAAGATCTGGTTCAGAATCCAAATGGAAAAGGGATTCCCTGTGAATTGCGAGTTCATCCAGATGTTCCGGTTTATAAATGACATCCTGTGGGTTTCTTTCTTTAATTAAATTGGTCTATTTACTTTTAGTTTACAACATTCAGTTCCACAGTCCCTTGAGTTTTAGGATTTACAAATATCTTCCCTTTGATCATTAGTCAGGTTGTAAAGAAGGATTGTAACTCCTGGAACGATCAGTGGGAAAGAGGAAACAAAACAAAACAAGAAAAAGAAACACAGCAAGTAGTTAGTGTCAGTCTACACTCAGACTCCGCATCTCCTTCAATCCAGTCTTTTGGAGCTGTCCTGTAACCTTGTGTTGCTGAGAGGAGCCCAGTCTATCAGACTCAGTCATCACAGACATATTTTTCTGCTCTCCTCACTCAGCTTCAGTTTATGTAAGTCTCTCCAGGTTTCTCTGAAGTCTGCCTGTTCCTCATTTCTTATAGCACAGTAGTGTTCCATTACATTCATGTACCACAACTTGTTCAGCCATTCCCCTGTGGATGGGCATTCCCTTGTTTTCCAGTTTTTTGCCACCACAAAAAGAGCTGCTAGAAATATTTTTGTACATACTGGTCCTCTTCCCACTTCTCTGATGTCTTTTGAATAAAGTCTTCGAAGTGGTATTTGCTGGGCCAAAGGGTATGCGCTTATTTATAGCCCTTTGGGCATAGTTCCAGATTGCTCTCCAGAATGGCTGGATCAGTTTGCAGCTCTACCAATAATGCATTATGTTCTGATTTTTCCACATCCTTGCCAGCATTTATCATTTTGCTGTTTTGTCATTTTAGCCAGTCTGGCTAGTGAGATGTGGTGCCTCAGAGTTGTTTTGATTTGCATTTCTCTAATCACTAGTGATTTCTAACATTTTTCTTATGCTTATAGATGTCTTTAATTTCATCTTCTGAAAACTGCGTGTTCATATCCTTTGACCATTTATCAGTTGGGGAGTGGCATACGGGTTTCATTAAACCCCAGAACAATGCAGAACCTCCCTGAAGAGATTTATTTTGGCCTATCTTTTCATTCTGGAAAGATCTAGAGAAGAAATGTCTGTTGGCTGTACAATATGCATTTGGGCGGATACACTGTTATATTGTCTTCTAGAAATTGTAGAGCTCCTTTAATGACCCCAACGTTCCTTTGATAATAAAGTCTTGTATTTTAAAACCAACATTCTACAAGTGTTGCTGCCCCATATTCCTTCAGAAACTTAAGTTTCAGACCCTGAAACCAAGAGCCTTCTAAGTATCAGTGTTCCCCAGACCACCAGACCTATTTCCAGCCCAGCTCTTGCAGCCATCATTTTGGAAATTTTTTCTCATCTGTACCTGCAAGGGAACATCATTTTGGCAATTCTGTTGCCAACAATGGATTACTAAGAGGAGAAACTGTAAGAATGCTAACTGTTTAGAATGCTACCCCAGTGGCACAGGCAAGGAGTGATGAATGTTTAAATTAGCATTATTAGAACAGAGAGAAGGGCATGAATGTGAGAGGTGACAAAGAGTTAGAATCAAAATGATGTGATAGGTCTGAGACATGATTGGAAATGAATCTCTGACTGGCTGCCACCAATAGGGAGATGAGCACAGGAATCCTGGGAGTGTCAGTGCCCCCAGGTCACCTGTCCTGCTTTTCAGCCTAGACCTTACAGCCATCGTCCAAGGAAACAGATCCTATAAAGAGGGCTGTATCCACCGACTGCCAACCACCCACCGAATCACTGGGGCACTCTGAGGGAGAGACAGGAGGTAGCATGTGCCAGGCAAGCCAAAAACCCCCACCAACTTGTCTGCATATTATCTTGGAACGTAAAAGACGCAGGCTCCTGAACCCAAGTGCCTTTAGAGTAGCAGTCCTTCCAACCTGGTGCCCTCAGCCACCATCTGGGAAGATGCAGCCTGGAGGCAGCTCCTCCAGGGACTACAGCCAAGCCACGGCTCCTGAAGATCCAGAACACAGGGCTCTCGTCATCGGCGTCTTTGGCACTATCGGGTGGTTCGGCGTCAGAAATTAACAAGATTTTATTGGTTGAAACGACCTTGAAGAGGCTTTGCCGTCTGACTTTTGGTTGAAACCTTCTGCATGTGTCATCTGACCCGTTAGCATGTGAGCTCCGTAAGGGCTGGGACTGTCTTCTCCTCCTCTTGGTGTCCCTGTTGTTAACATGGCATTTTGCAGATAGCAAGCACTTGATAAAAGCTTTCTTCCTTCTTTCCTTCCTTCCTTCTTTCCTTCCTTCTTTCCTTCCTTCCTTCCTTCCTTCCTTCCTTCCTTCCTTCCTTCCTTCCTTCCTTCATTCTTGAGTTGTTCACACCGTCGAGTAACACTTCCATCAAGCCCTCTCCTAAGTCTCTCTTTTGTTTTCATTATCAGAGTCTGACCCGCTCAGGGTAGACGTGTTACCATGCTCTGTCCTGGACTTGCTTTCATTTCTGTTCATACACTTACCACTCTTCTCCTGCTCCATTGCAGCAACGTTCTGATTTATCCTCTTCCTTACAGTCTTTCCTCCTGGCCAGGCATCAATGCGTCTCCCAAAATGATCTTCCCTGAGTACTGGGCTATCCACATCACTCCCCTGCTCTGGAAACTGCAGTGGCTCCCTGTTATTCTGGAATAAAATAGAAATACCATTGTCTGTTAAGTGATGTCCCTTGAAGTAGCGCGGCATCGTTGTGTTGGTATATAATTTATCACTTAACTCAGAGGCAGGAAAGAAACATTTCAAAGCTAGGAATGACAGCACCCCACAGCTAGCTCAGCCGTTCTGTGCCGGCTCCCCATTTTGTGGCTCATGTGCATAACCTGTGCTTTTGTTCTTTCTTCTTCCCGCCGCCTGCCCCATAGCTCCCTGATGGCTCCTTAGCGCCTTTATCAGAGTGGGAGTCAGAGAGTAAAGAAGACGAGAACCTCACGTCTGTCGTTTTGGCTAATGGGATTGTCATTGAGTCATGTTTTTTGATGAGCAGTGGATCTTACTTACCTTTACCATTCCTGTGGCCCTTTCTACCCACAGGGGAACTGTTTTGTTTTAAATGAATGAATATTGATTATAGATTGAAAGATAGCATTTCATTGATCTATTTTGGGCACTGCCTGAAAACAGCCACTCGAGAGTTGGTGGGCTTGGTTTTTTAAAAAGCGATGAGGGGGCGGCTAGGTGGTGCAGTGAATAGAGCACCGGCCCTGGAGGCAGGAGGACCTGAGTTCAAATATGGCCTCAGTCACTTAACACAAAAACTAGCCGTGTGACCTTGGGCAAGTCACTTAACCCCAACTGCCCTCCAAACAACAAAAAGAAAAAAAAGAAAAAAAGTGATGAGGACCTAGGAACCTGCGCAAGGGCCCTCGCTCTTCTTTCCACTGTGGCTACTAACAAACGCTTCAGTGCTGGTGATCAAAGCAAGCGTGAAAGTTGGGAAGCAGAGTTTCACGTATCAAGAAATGATGACTTGAGCAAATGTGGCTTTTTCTTCCACTTTGGGGAGCTGAAAAACTGTACCTTGAACTTAGGTGATTGAGCAGCTCAAGGTACCTTGTGCGCTTCTTTGTACTTTGCCTTTTTGAGAGACATTGTTCAGCTTCTCTCTTCCTATGGTTCTTCACTGTCCTTCCTACTTCTGACATTCAGTGAAGCTGTGATTGCTCCTTCCTTCCTTGTCCAAGTACAGTCTCAGGAAAACCTTGCGTGATCTTGGCAAGAAAGCATAAGTAACACTTGTCACCTCTATGTGGCCCCAAGATAGTTTTATTTTTCAACTAAATGGCATTTCTAGGACTTAAAAGGCTTGGGGAGCTCCCTTTGTCCCCATTAGAATGAAAGGCACCTACCTCTACTATCCATGTTCTAATCTCTGATTTTGTAAAAATTGGAACCTCTGAGTCATTAATGACATCATATGTTAACTCTTCTCCACCCTACCTTGGCTAATTTCTCAGAACTGACTTTGATGCTAGTACATATGGGAACCTGGGGGGAGCTGTGCCAAATAGTAACAACCATGGAGATGTCAGAGGGGCATGAGTGTGCACGTTGTAAACTCAGCTCTTCCTGGACAAGCGTCCTGGGCAGAAAAGACAAGTAAAAGAAGACAAAACCGCATCCCTCTTTCAGTGTGTTAATGGCTCTGTTGATGCCGACCGTCTCCCCGGGACTTCTCGGAGCTCATCAGTGCCTTCAGCTCTGTGTTGTTCTTGTTGGTTGCTGCCCAGAGCTCTCCCATCCAGTATCTGCCTCGTACGCCAAGGGCTTCCCTCTGCGTCTGTCGTGGGTATACATGCAGCACTTGAGGCATGAGCCCAGCAGCTTAGAAGGAAGTCGTTTGTTTCTGATGATGCCTTGTGTGCCGCCTCTTATGTGTGCATCATCGTCTCAATGAGCTATGGCCTTGATGGTTTTCCTAGAGGTGACCTTCATAATAGTGGTGTATATGGTTTTTTTTAATTTCCACTTTCTACTACAGTTTTCTACTTTTGTATCTCACTACTGTTCTTTGGCTCTCCTGCCAGTTTTAATTCATTTGAGATCATGGAACTAATTACCCAGAAATCATATTGATGCCTTCCTCCGTGTCATTGTGTCAGGTGTTTTATGTAGCCTTTCTTCATGAACCCCACTACCTTTGCCAAACTCATTCATTAAAAAAAAATAGAGAGTCAAAATCATGGAGGCAAGATTAATTTTCATAGCATTAACAACACCTTTTTTGTTTACTTGAAATTTGTAAGATACAGTGAGCCAATTTATGTGCTGTTTTCAGAATGAGCCTTCTTAATAGAATCATTTTGCAGTGAAATATACTATTTTTGCCAAGAATCCATGTTTTTTTTTCCAGCATCGTACCTATTCAAATATTTAAATAAAAATTGACCTTGTATATATTGTGGTGTTTCTTTGGAAAACCATTGTAAACATCCTTTTTTTTGGTTTGGCAAGGGAAGAGCTTTGTAAATCTTAATGCACCCTGTACAAGTGAGCCGCCGTTGTCTTGTTCTGCTTGGTCATTGATTCCATTTTGTTTATCAAGAGAGTGGGTAACGCTTGAAATCTAGGGGCTCATGCCCCTCAAAGAGCAGCAGAGAACTCGGCTGGGCCCGCGATGACTTTTTATCTTCATTTGTGTTACGTCTGCATTCAGTTGTGTAAGCACGCGCCGGCGGCGCATCTTAAAAATGAATTTTTGAGAGCATCCTCACCAGCGGCGGTGATAGCGCAGCCTCTCTCAAGAGCGCCCTTCTGTGAGCAGTTGGCTAATTTACTAGTCATTAGCAAACATTAGCTTAAAAGGGTTAAAACCATTTAGCAGCTACCTATGGTGTATATGTTACTCCTAGTGAAATAACCAATCATAAGATTGTTTTCATATGAAGTTTAGTCAGCATCGATTCATATTTATTCAGGGTAACCATTGATAGCCACATTAGGTAGGAGACTGTTGATGTTCCAGCTGTCCTTTTGCATTAATGAAACTCTTAGTACCTTGAATACTTTCTTACCAAAAGGGCGGCTTCCATAAAAGAATGCTTTTAACACACGGCTGTCATGGCCTCGGATAACCGCCTCTACCATTTCCCGTTGTGCTCAAGTATGCAGCTAGGCTGGGCTGTGAGGGGGGTTTGGTGATGGTTGTTCTAATGCTTGTGAAGTGTCCTCATGTAAATGGTTCGCAAATTAACCGTACTTAGAGGGATTACTTTATATCTTTACACATATAGTGTGTTTAACATTTAACTTCTAAGTTTACAGTTTTACATCTGCATAGTCAACCAAAGTAGAACCAGAATTTTCACTAGAAGTATCCAGTTGTCAAAATTCAGTTTTAATTATCATTAAAATTATCTCAGTGTGTATTAATGGAGCACACTCAGAAATTGAATTAGGAAATCTTGTTATGATATAAAAGCTGCTATAATATAAGTTGTTCCCTTACCTAGATAAATAAATGACCAATATTATTGGAGGCTATAAGCAGCAAGAAAAAAAAATGGAAGAAGTCTTTTATCCTAGTTTTTAGAGGGCATCAGCCACTTGCTTTTATGAAAAAGTAACAGCTAAATGCACTGCAAATAATTTGCAGTAATCCAGTTCAGTGATTCATGTGTCTGCTTTAATGGGTCATAATTCAGGGTAAAGTAACTGAGTGCAGCCGGAGCGCAGACGCTGCATGTGCCGGGACGGTATCTCTTCATAAAACACACCTCAGCAGAAGCGCGTCGCCAGCCCCTAATGCCCTCTGATGCTTTGATGTCCTGCATATTTTTCCGATTAAGTTTTGAGTGCCATGTTTTTAGTTGTATTTCCACATTCATTACCCTCACGTAGACCCTTCAGCGGGTTTGCCATATATGATTATTTTTTTAATGATGCCTTTCTTTCCACTTGAGCAGTTTAATAATCTAGCACATGGCGGCTTCTCAGCACTCAGCATTCACCTCCCCGGTACAGAGGAGGACGTGGGCTTGGGCTTCAAAATTCCATTTGCAGTGTTAGAATTGCATATTCCCTGCGGAACAACATTTGTTTGACATAACCATTCATTTTTATTACCTCTTTAAATATGTTTATCCAGAGTTATCAATAATCATAAATAACTGTATTCTTTTCTTGTTCTGTTTTTTCTAACAGACAAAATTGCTTACCCAATACATATTAAATCTCGGCAAGTATGACCAAAACTACGACATCAGAGACCGTACGAGATTTATTAGGCAGCTTATTGTTCCGAATGAAAAGAGCGGAGCCTTAAGCAAATATGCCAAAAAAATATTTTTGGCACAAAAGCCTGCCCCGTTGCTTGAATCTCCTTTTAAAGGTATGCTTTGAAGAATAATTGCTACACCTATGTTTTGTAAAGAAATGCGGCGATATGTTCTGTTTCTAATATGCTTAAGAATGTCACTTGGCAAATAGAAATACGCAAGAACAATATGCTTTCCATCACCTGGCTTTAGGACACACTTTAGAGTCACACCGCTTTAGATTTGTGTGTGCTGCACGTCTTAGACTCACAATGATGTTGAAAACACTGATTTAACTTTTAAGCAGGTTGAGTTGGAATTTGGTTTGAGTAATAGAAAAAGCTATGGGCTCCTATAAGGTATTAACTTCGCTTCTGTTTAAATAAAATTATTTCCTTTAAGAATGAGATATTAGTGATTCTATAGTAGCATTCCAAATAATAATTATGTTTAAAGGTAATAGTCTTTTCAGATTTGATTTTCATTTTCAAAGAAAGAAGGTCCCATATTTCCCCCTTGATTTTTAAAAGCAGCAATTAAAGATTGTGTTCACTTAAGTGATCACCTTACTTAGAAGCAAATTCTTATCTATCTCAGTTTTTATATTACTTAATATTCAGTTTCCTTAAAGTGGCAGAAGAACTCAGTATTTTCAAAAAATGAAAACAAAACAATAAACAACAAACTATTAAAATTCTGGATGTGTTTGTGCCAAGACACGTCTATGGATTGCTTAACCACGCTGTCATTCTTAATATTCACAGTAAAGAAATTTTTAGAGAAGCTACATTTCAGAGCAACACCTCTAAACACACTGACTGATTAGCTTTTCTATTGACCATTATGGGGGAGATCATTGTAATCTAGAGACTGAAATCAGTTTTCTGACCTATGAAGAGCTTCCTACTTTATGCTTATTCCATGACATTTCAGGTAATGCGCCAATTACTGCCAGCCCTGATTAGGGTTGCTCTTTGTGATACAAAGTGTGTGCTATTTATTCCACATTCTCCTCTGTTGCTATTAGACAGGGATCATTTCCAGCTTGGGACCCTGTCCCACACTCTGAACATGAAGGCTTCTGGGTACCTGGAGCTGTCTAATTGGCCAGAGGTGGCACCCGACCCATCCGTTAGAAATGTGGAAGTGATTGAATTGGTGAGTTCATCTTTTTAAAAGTAATTTTTGTGGAGCGTTCCCAAAGTGTTTCTTTTTGAAATTTTTAATTGATATTTTATAGTGTGTGTGTGCGTGTGTTTGTGTAAAACCTTTGTAGGCCTAAAGACAGGTGTTTCTCTGACGATACACATGTAATACACTTTTTCTTAAAGTAGTGAAAGAAAGAATTGACCTTTGTAAAGCGTGTGCCTTTAAAAGCATGTTTCAGTGGGTACGTGGGGTTTCTGTGCTGCTCGCCTTCGTTGGCAAGACGTTTTCCCATTGCTTTGTAAGCTTCAGGTCGGCGGTTCTCTGAATTTCATCCTGTGCCCTTCCAGTAAAAACAGAGATTTCTAGAAAAAACCTTTTCTAGTTTTTCTGCTATACCCAATCAACTCATGATCTTGCGTCACAGAATGTTCCTCATGAAAGCTGGACGTGTGCAGTGGTCATGTTGTGTTCTGATGTCCTTAGAGGACTGATGTCAGAATATTAATGTGCTTTTATGTGGCTTCCGCATCATTCATTTTGGTTTTGTTAGACCTTCTCTATAAATCCTCGTCTTTTTCCCTTAAAAGCAAGAACAAACACACACGGTTGACCTTTAATAAGGTCAAAAGATCGATGTCCTAAACTCAGCAATAATATCTCCTTACAGGAAATGGGGAAAACAGAAACTCTGGCTGTTAGGAGAAACTAGTTCTGTGTAGCTCACAGATTGTTCAAGTGGCTCCTGATTGACAGAAATAATCCTTCTCCTGCTCCCTTCTGAAGGCTGTGCATTCAGGAGGCCATCCTGTGTGAATCTGCCTCTGAGTTTCTCACTTTTCTCAGTTTAGAAGAAGTATGCTGGCATATGAGGGATATTTATTATAAGGATAAATTTTGAAAATAGTTGCTTATATTTCTCTTCAGAACAGTTAGGACTCCCAACCACTAGGAAAGGTTTTCAGAACTGAAGTTCTCAGACCTGAGGCAGAATCTCTTGCTCGTCTCTGGCCTCGCTCATAGATTGCATTGATTCACGTGGCTTCCCTCCGGTGCATTCACAACAGCCTTCTTGGCTATGGCTTCACGAGGCAGAGGAGACAGGCCTTTTTTTTTTTTTAAATCAAGTAAGATTTGAATGTCTTAAGAACACATATTGTACTTTAGAACCTCTCTCTGCTGGGCCTCTAGAGTAGACCACCCTTGCTAGGCATATGAGTTTTCAGCCGGGAAACCCTCTTAACTCTGTCTTAGTGAGAGTAGACATGAAAAAGGCCCACATTTATCACCAAGAGGAAGACAGGATTTTATATGATGGGAGCATATATTTTTAGAGACTTTTAAATTTGTTTTCTCTGAAGTAAAGTCATCTAATACAATTAACATCTAAAACTCAGAAATGGCAGATTAAAAGGGATGAGAGTGGATTTTCTTTTTTTTTAATTCTTTTTATTTATTTTCTTGTCTACATCATTCATTTCCATGAGATTTTGAGTTACGAATTTTCTCCACATCTTTCCCCTACCAACAACCCCAAAACAGCAATCCCACTGTAAAGCTCCTCCCCCAATCTGCTCTCTTCTATGTCGTCCTCCAACTCCCCTCTAACTTTCTGGTAGGACAAGGTGGGTCTCCCTACCCCAGTGCCTGTATATCTTAATTCCTAGTTGCATGTAGTTAATAATAACAATTATTATTATATATAATAATTATTATTTTAGTATTTATTATTACAATAATATTAGATTATTTAATAATTCTATTATTTATATTATATTATTAAATAAATATTAAATTATTATATTCAGTAATTGTATTATTTAAGTATAATTTTATATAAATATTATATAATATTGTAATATCATTTATCATTATTATTATTATTTTTTTTAACATTTGATTGTAGAACTTTAAATTCTAGATTCTTTCAGTTCCTCCCTGGTAACCCACCCCCACTGGAAGTACAAGTAATTCCATACAGGCTGTGCATGTGTAATTACGCAGAATATCTCCATAGTGACATATTGTGAGAGACTGATTATATGTTCCTCCTTCCTAGCTTATAATGCCACCCCACCCTGTTATATTCTCTACCGTGTCCTGTCCCTTTACTGAAGTGTGTGCTTCCAGCAGCCCTTCCCTCCATCATCCCACCTCTCATTTCCATCCCCCCCTACTCTCCTGTGTGGCAAGATACCCAGTTTACAGTTTGTCATTCCTTCCCTAAGCCAAATTCAATGAGAGTAAGGTTGACCCTTTCCCTTTTGCCTTCCGGTTCTTTCCCTCCATTGTAACAATTATCCCTTGCCTCTTCTATATGGGCTGATTAACCCCATTCTATCTCTCCCTATCTCCTCTCATTCTATTCCTCTCCCACCTCAGAATTTCACCTTTTAGAGTATCATCCCTTCCTATTCAATTGATCATGTGCCCTCTATGAAGTCATAGACACACATACTCAGATATGTATTCATATGTATATATACTCTCCTATATAGACATGTGTAGGCATACATGTATCTATCTTTCTATCTGTCTATCTGTCTATCTATCTATCTATACATACACACACATTTGTATTCCCTTCACCTATCCTCATACTGAGAAAAGTTTCATATGTTATAATTCTCATTTTTCCATATTGGCATGTAAATAGTTCAAGTTTGATAAGTTCCTTATGATTTCTTTCCCATGTTTACTGTTTCATGCTTTTTGTGTTTGAATATCAAATTTTCTTTTCAGTTCTAGTTTTTTCAGCAAGAATGCTTGAAAGTCCTCCATCTCACTGAAAGATCATATTTTCCCCTGGAAGATTATACTCAATTTTGCTGGGTAGATAATTCTTGGTTTTAATCCTAGCTCCCTTGATTTCCAAAATATCACATTCCAGGCCCTTTCATCCCTCAGTGTAGAAGCTGCCATATCCTGGGTTGTCCTAATTGTGTTTCCACAGTATTCAAATTGCTTCCTCTTGGCAGCCTGTAATGTTTTCTCCTTGATCCGGGGACTCTGGAACCTGGCTATAACATTTTTAGGAGTTTTCTTTTGGGGATCTTTTTTAAGAGGTGATTGGTGAATTCTTTCAAGTTCTATTTTGCCCTCTGGCTCTAAACTATCAAGGCAATTTTCCTTGAGAATTTCTTGAAGGATGATGTCTAGGTTCTATTTTTGATCATGACTTTCAGATAGACCAATAATTTTTAAATTGTCTCTCTTGGATCTATTTTCCCAGTCAATGGTTTTTTCAGATATTTCACATTCCCTTCTATTTTTTCATTTGGATCTGTTTAATAGTATCTTGATTTCTCATAAAGTCATTTGCTTCCATTTGCTCCACTCTAATTCTGAAGGAATTATTCTCTTCAGAAAGCTTTTGAGGTTTCCATCTGGCAAATTCAACTTTTTAAGGCATTCTTCTCCTCTTTGGCTTTTTGGGCCTCTTTTGCCATTTGAGTTAATTTGTTCTTTAAGGTATTATTTTCTTTAGTCAGGTTGTTGACTCTTTTCCTGATTTTCTTGGATCATTCTCATTTCTCTTCCCAGTTTTTCCTCCACTTCTCTTATTTGGTTTTCAAAGTCCTTTTTAAGCCAATCTATAGCTTGTAGGCAGTCTTCATGTTTCTTGGAAGCATTTGATGTGGGAGTTCTGACTGTGTTGTCTTCTTCCCGTTCCATGCTTTGATCCTTTTTGCCCCCAAAAAAGGATTCTAGAGTTTTATTGCTGTTCTTGCTTTGCTTCCTTTTCCTGCTCATGTTGCCAGTCAGTTAATTGCTTGATATTTTAGCTCTGTAGAACTCTACTTCTGGGGAGGGGGGAAGCTCTGTCCCAAATTGCTAGGGTTTTCACAGCTGCTGGAGCTTTTAGCAGGGTGTTGCAGCCCCCACTAGCTTTGGCTCGCTGAAAGCGCACCCCAGGACCACCACCCAAGAACATGATCTGGATGCAGGCCACTCAACACAAGAGCCCTTGGCCCTGATCAGTAGTCTTGGCCCCATTGCAATCTGCAGTCCAGGAGCTCTGAAGCAGCCAGTGGAGGCATTTACCGCTTGCAGTGGTTCCTGCTGCTTCCTGCTACTTCCTTGCCTTGGGGCAGTTCAGCCAGAATGCTTTTCTCCCTCAAATTTAGCTGAGTTCCACTGATCTTTCTCTTAGCCTTATTTCTTCTGGATTGATAAATCTGGAAACTTCCCCAGCTGCCACTTTCATGCTCCTGAAGACTCCAGCTGCGGCTCATCCTGGGGCCAGGCTGTGGTTTCAGGCTGGACTGGTTTCGGCTCCCAGCCTGCCGTGATGAGCCCCACCTGCCGAGCTGCCTTTGGCAAGAGATGTGTTTTCTGTATTTTCGTGAGTTTTGGAGCCCTAAAATTTGTTTAGAGTTGTATTTAAGGGTATTTGAGGTGGCTGTGTGGGAGCTGCGGAACCTTGCTGCTTCTACGCCACCATCTTGGCTCCACCCTCTCCCGAGTGGATTTTCAAAGGCAGCTTACCATATAACTTGTATGTATGAGTATGTATGGTTATATGTTTATAGAAATTATCTAAGAGGCTTATTAATATTGGTAAGTAGGTATCAAGATCTACATTGAAAATTTTTTTTTACCAATAAGTTTTATTGGATACGTTTTTATATCATAATCCTTTCTGGAAATTACCCCTCCCACCGCCGCTCGCCGTATGTGCTTAAACAGCATGAATTCCACAGAACCCACCAATAGTGTGTCACCCTCTGAGACCATCTCTTCATTCTGTCAGGATTAGTGACTGTGATTGTTCCGCATTGGCTTTTCCTGGCATTGCTTATCTGACTCTCCACCAGGCCCTGCAGTCTTCCCGTGTTTCTCTGAATCCCTTGTGCTCGCCATCTCCGCGACGTGGTGATTTGGCTGCTCCTCCGTCGGATTTCGATGCTGTTCTTGTCAGCCCAGAAGGATAATGATTGAAAAGGGCTTTTTAAACTTGAGCAGGGAAAACATTCTGATCCCAGAATGATCCTTCCCTTTGTAGTCTGGAGGGCAGTGAATGCAGCCGTTGTCGAAGACTCTGGAGACGTTGCCCACGATTTTAGTCACTTGGCGGTTTTCACACGGCCCTTTCTTCCTGCAGCTTCCTGAGCTGTTCTGGTTTTCTGCCTCAAACCGATGTGCTGGCATTCCCTTGAAGCATTACTGACTACAATGATGCCCTGCATTGGCAGGCAAAGACTCGGGCTGTGCCTTTGGTTCTTTTGGCACAATGGACCCACGGAGTCTACAAACCCCATTTTCCATGTGGTTTTCCAGATGCCCCTGCACGTAGCTCCGGTGTTTAAGAATCATGTAATGTGGGGCGGCTAGGTGGCGTAGTGAATAGAGCACCAGCCCTGGAGTCAGGAGGACCTGAATTCGAATCCGGCCTCAGACACTTAACACAAAAACTAGCCGTGTGACCTTGGGCAAGTCACTTAACCCCAACTGCCCTCCAAAAAAACAACAACAAAAGAATCACGTAACGCCCCTGATTTGGGGAACTTCTGCTGAAGGAGGCCCCAGATTGATGCTGAAGAGCAGCTTTGAGCATAAAGAGATTGATTTGCCCAGAGCTAGCAGGTGTCTGTGCTATGATTTGAGTTCAGGTCTTTCTGACCCTTAGGCTCTTTACTGTCCCTGACATTGACCTGTCCGGTGACTCCTTACTAAGTGTTCGGCTTCTTAATAAGTAGCTTAATCATTCATTCCTGTATTATTTGTAGTGCGCTCGCTCGTTTCAGTGCTGTCTGACTCTTCCTGACTGCATTGGGGATTTTCTCAGCAATGACACCGGAGGGGTTTGCAGTCTCTTCTCCTGCCCATTCTACAGATGAGGACACTGAGGCATTAGTGACTCACCCAGGGTCACACAGCTTGTAAGCGTCTGAGGCCAGACTGGCCCTCGGCTCTTCCCGACTGCGGGCGCGGCACCGCATCGGCTGTGCCGCTCAGCCAGGCCCTGGGAGGTGACGGTGTCTTGGTGACGATCGACGACCGCCCAGCTCTCTTCGGCTTGTGCGGAGCAGCTTCACCGAGGTTCTGTTTTCACATTTTGTTGTGAATTCTCCTCCTTCGGCTTGGCCCGTGTCCGTATTTCAGGGTTTCTCTTCCATTGTTGTCCACCCAAGACCAGTGAAACCAAACTGCCACGAGCTCCCTCTCATTTGCACTGAACTAACTGTTCTCCAGGATTCGCTCTGACTGACCTTTCACTGACCTTGGAAGTGCTGGGTACATCCTGATGACCAGAACTGGCCCAGAAGGAGGACGGTGCCTCGGGGTCACAGCGGAGCTTCTGCTCCTGTACCTCTGGAAAACCGTCGTTCCGTGACTTGGTGCCATTTAGTTATGTGTCTTTTCTGGACTTAGAGTTGTCATATTGAAGATGAATTTAAGGGTGAAACTATCCAGTGCGTTCTTCTTTTAATATGCTGCTGTATCATTAATGAAACTCTGATGTTCTCTTCCCCACCTCCGTCCATCTTTAACAAATCAGATTTTAATGAACTTTGTGCACAGAAGGCCCTGCATTTTTTCAAACTTGGTGTTCATGCTTCATGATCATTTATAGATTTAGAAACCTCTTATTGAACTTTTACCTCAAGAAGCCTTAGAAAGACCAAAATCAAGAGTCTTCCCATTTTAATGTTAATTGACCTAACGGTGTAAAACATTATTGATTTGAAATGGATATTAGTAAGGAAAAAGGGCTATAAATTAACTCGATTTATTTTAGCTGTATTTTGTTTGAAAAACAAAACAAAACAAAACCAGACCTCAGAGCACCTAGTCATCTGGGGGATGATGGTAGCTTTAAATTATGCAGTGTTTTGGGGCATCATACACACACTCTCTTTATGTTGTGACACCATAGTATATTTTGAGTAACCCTGAAATCTTCTCTTAATTGGTTTTGAGTGTGTTTTTTTTCTAGTTACTATTGGCATATTTTTTTATTTTTTGATGGGAGGAAGGCAGGGCAGTTTGGCTTAAGAGACTTGCCCAGGTCACACAACTAATAAGTGTCAAGTGGCTGAGGCTGGATTTGAACTCAGGTCTTCCTGACTCCAGGGCTGGTGCTCTATTCACTACGCCACCTAGCTGCCGTGGTATTTGGGGTCACGCCCATGTCTTTTCTCTTAAACTAGGTAAATCATTATAATACCACTTTCTTC
This sequence comes from Pseudocheirus occidentalis, assembly GCA_028646575.1. Lineage (NCBI taxonomy): Eukaryota > Metazoa > Chordata > Mammalia > Diprotodontia > Pseudocheiridae > Pseudocheirus > Pseudocheirus occidentalis. The sequence continues at coordinate 359,845,569 of CM053594.1, read as the reverse complement.
TTTAAGCATCCAAATAAAAAGAGCCCCAGATGGCCTTATCATTTTTGCCAGCACTTTCATGTTGTCAAGCGACATCTGACGTTCTTGGGAATTACTTTTTACATTCCCCAGGCCCCGAAATTATAAGATTATGGAGGCAGTAGCTTGTTCTTCCTGCCTCTGGCCTTTTGTGTCAAGAAGTAGCCACAGCAGGAGCGGCGCTTTTCTGGCTGCTTTAAGTTCTTCCGAGCGCCTCGGGTGTATAATCTGAGCTGATTTGAATGGTCTGCTAGGGAAGCTGTCCAGTGCGATGCACCTCTTAGGCTTGGAGAAATGTGCACATGCATTCCCTGTAAAAAGAAACAGTTGGGGATTACATTTCATCGTGGGCCATTTTGCAGAGAGCTATGGCAGGGTTTTTGAGTACAGAAGCATTTCATTTTCATATTTCCCGTATGTATATACATATTTGTGAAAGGCAGCTCTGATAAAAAGGTGTGTTGTTGTGAGGGATGATGCTAAAACACACAAATATACATGACAGTGCTGTCCTAGCGGAGTTAATTATCATTCAGTTACTTCAGTCCTGTCTGACTCTTGGTGAGCCCCTTTGGGGTTTATTGGCAAAGATACAGGAACGGTTCACCTTTTCTTTCTACATTTTAGAAATGAGGAAATTTAGGGAAACCGTGTTAAGTGACTTACCCAGGGTCACCCGGTTGGTAAGTGTCCGAGGCTGGATTTAAACTCAGTAAGAGGAGTCTTCCTGATTCCAGGCCCAGCACTCCATCCATTTCAAGACCTTATAATTTTTAAGCCGCTGTTATCCTCCAAGTGCCTAGATTCTGTGCCTGTTTTTTAAAATTTTCATCTAAGTGTCTGAGACTGTATTTGAACTCGGATCTTCATGGCTCTAGGCCTGGTGTTCGATCAGCTGTGCTCCCTAGTACCTAACCTTAAACAATGTTTTACAAGGTGGGGCTGTAATTTAGGGATGGTCTTTGGTCTTTAAATGTCATAGATATCAACAGTAAAAGAACAGGACGATTGCAGTTTGGCACAAGATTAAATCTACAGGAAATAATACACAGAATGAAATGCATTCTGGAACAGGTGGAGCCAGGGCTCTTCACCCTCCGATGTCATGGACTTCTTTGGCCGTCTGGCGACACCTTACGGATGGATGGACGCGTGAGACCTACCTGCGGCCTCACGCTTGTGCATCATGTCATGTCATGCTTAACGCCGCCCTTCCAATGTTGCTGGGGAACCGAGGCCCCAAGAGGCAGCCTGAAGAGAGCAGGTGAAGCCAGGGCTTAAACAGACCCGGGGCTTCTGTCATCCCACTGCCCCCCATCTTCTTAGCGGCATTTTCCCTGATAACTAACATTTCATCCCTTGTAACCAGAACTCCCCTTTATCTCACAGCGTCTGTTTTTGATTGAACAGTATATTAAATATTAATTTATTAAATATTAAAATGTTTCCTGATTTCTTTAGAAAGGAAGAAAACAAGAATTTATTAAGCACTGACTTTGGCAAGTGTCTCCCCCAAATAAAAGAAGATCAGAGAGAGAGAGAGGGGGTGTGTGTGTGTGTGTGTGTGTGTGTGTGTGTGTGTGTGTGTGTGTGTGTGTTTGTGTGTGTGTAGACAGATAAATATAAATGTATAAATTTTTTTGCAGACAAACGAACGGATGTCAGTATCTGGAAAAGCAAAGAAAGTGAAGCCTGATGAAAAGTTTTATTCCGAATCTGAAGAGGATGCTTCCGACAGCAGCAGCGACAGTGGTACGGGTCGTCATGTGTCGTGCTGTGATGTTCATTTGATGTCAGTGACCCTTGAAATAGCCAGAGCCCAGCTCTTGGCACACTGGGAACTGAATACAGCTGTGGGATGTGCCTGAATTTGGGCCTTACAAGTTGTCTTTAAATATTGCAATTATTCTGCATTGTGCGGTCAGTTATTTGGTAGAGAACTAGATAGGAGTCAGGCTGATAGGAGACTCTTCCTTTTTAATGAAGACAAGAACCTGAAGTACACGGGGGAAGCCTCGGACTCAGCCTCGGTAGACTCGCATCCTGGCGGCAGTGGCGGCAACTTCCATCTCTCGCTCGCCATGTCGCATGTCCTCACCTGCAAAGCAGAGATGAGTCGTACGGTCCCTTCCAAGTCTTAGCATTCAGTGCTTTTACATAGATAGATAATGAGAGACACTCGTGTACCTTTATGCCCTGCTGCTGTGGCACAGCTGTGCTGCCTGGGAAGACACGGCTAGCCTTAGACAGAAGGTGTTTTTGATCTTCTTGCTCTTCTCCATATTTCTGTCCTGGGTTCTTCCTGTGCTGTTTCCCAAAGACCTCAGGCCTTCCTCTCTAGTATCTCTTAGTATAGAACTTTGTTTTTCTGCCTTTCCTTTTTCCCATCAAAAACTTGCCTTTCTTTGTCAAGCTAGCAATATTGTGCTCTGCATATAGCAGGCGCTTGATGCATACTGGGATTCATGAGATTTAGTTGATAAATTGAGCTTTGTTGATATGATATGGTTGATGATTCATGAGTTACCCACCCTGATAATCTACTTGCGTTTTAATAATATTTTATTTTTTTCCACAATTACACATAAAAGCAGTGTTATACTTTATTTTTTTAAGTTTCAAGTTCCAAATTCTATCCCTTCACCTTCCTTGCCTCCCCCTCCCTGAGACGGTTAGCAGTCTGATACAAGTTATGCATTTTCGTATCATCTGCTCGTGCTTTAACATGGGAAATCTAGTGGTAGTGCCTTAACTCCATGAAATAATTGTAGTGATGAGAGCCTGGGATGCCACAGAAGGCCACGGAGGGGGAGGGAGAGGTATTTTTCACAGATAGGTCTTTTAACTGTTAACCATTCAGAGAAGCGGATTGCTTCATTAGCTGTTAGAACTTAAAACAAACCAAAAGCAATCCATGCCCTCCGATGTCTTTGGACGAGGGACGCTCAGGTTGCCACCGTTTGCCTCCTGTGAGCCGATCCCCCCAGTGTGGGACCTCGGTGTGGGCTTATGTGGTCTCATGGTCTCCAAGCATCCTGCTATTGGGAGAGGCCAAACCGTTGCTTCTTTTTCTCATAAAACGAAAGATACGGAAGAACAAAGACACCTTTCTTTTCTTTTTTCCCTCAGAGAGTGAATCTGGAAGTGAGAGTGAAGGTGAAGAGAAGGAAGAAGAAGGCAGTAGTGAGGAGAGTAGTGAGCCCTCTGCTGAGAGTGAAAGCGCATCAGATCTAGAGGACAAACATCAAGTGGCCGGTCACCGGCCCAACACCGCAGAAGAAAGGTGAGTAGAAGTTTGAAACACCAGCGCTGGTCTGGGATAGTCTTCCCAAGCTCATATTTGCCCATAATTTAGAAAGTAAATAAATTAGTGAGAACGTTGCATTTGTTTGAATTAATATAATGCGGTAGTAGTGGTGGACCATGTTTAAACCGTCGCCCTGCTTAGATTTCATTTTTACCTGGATCAAATCTTGGGGGTTGCTCTAGGAAAATTGGTCTAACCTTGGGAGGCCGAGTGAAGTGATCAAGCAATAGGTGTGAAACACTTAATTACCTTCTGCAGCAATTCTGCTGAGGGCTAAAATTAAATCCTTCAACACTTTGCCATTATATAACTAAGACAATTGATTTTTCTAAATAATGTTATATTAAAAAGATTATGATCCAAATATTAGAGTCAGGGGCTGTGAAGGGAGACGGTCAGAAGATATTTAAGTGTTAGCGCTTTTTAAGATTGCCCATTATCAACAACATTATCTTTTGTTAAAGTATCATTAAAATTTTGAATAATTGGGGCTAATCCCTGGGATTGTCTGAATCTGCTTCCTGCTCGGCTGTCAGCCGGTGGCCTCAGCAGACACCATCACCCTTCCTCTGCTGCCAGCCCGCTTGATGAGTTTGCAGCTCGGCTCAGTCGTGGCTGACAGGGCTGATTGGGGCGCAGCACGCACTCTGCTCCTTTTATTACAGACAGTAATTAAAGCAGCTCGCCCTGCCACTTCCATAACAAACACAGCATAATGCCCTAATTATGACTTTATTAATTTAAGTCAGGATTTAATGATTTTAAAAGTGATTTATATTGTTTTTCCTGTTCAGAACAAATGAAATCTGTAGGTTAAATTAATACAGGCTTTTCATCATTGCAAAGTTAAAAAGCTAGTTACCAGTAAATTCTTTTCATTAGATTAACATCTGAAACTCTAAGCAGTAAGGTAAACAATAATTACCCATCAAAATTGAGTGATGCATAATAAAATACTACTTTTATCTTGAAAGTCTTATCTTAAAGGTAGAAGTTAAAAATCATTCACTTGTTGAAACAAAGGAGTCCTCTGCAGCTCATAATTGCTTTTTCTTAACAGAAAATTTTCTCTTTGGTTATTTTATCAGCAGTAGAAGACAGATACGGCTATTACTGGTAATATTTCAGATGTGAAAGTTGGCTTGTGTATTGCATTTTCAGTGTTATGTCTCTTTATGCTTTGGTACTACTATATAATTTTTAAATACTTTTGAATATTTCTTGAAAATTTATAGATGTCTATGAAATATTTTCCACAAAAATAACCTGTTCTCTTCAGGTATGTTTGAATCAGAAAAAAATGGTTATCTTATGAGAAGAAATGTTTGCTTAAAATGAGTGGAAATAAATAAAAATTCTTAAAAGTTATTGATTTTTTAAAATGTGCTTCCAAACATAAGGAATTCCTATTTTCTTTCTTTGTACAAAATGCATATATGTGTGTGTGTGTATGTATGTACATTCATATTTCAGCCTCCATATAGAAATTGTGCATCTCTCTGCCATCGTACCATTGTTCTATTAAAGAAAAAGAGTTACATTTGCTCCACAGTACTCAGTTGTAGGAAAGAAAGTATTTCCTTTCTAACTTGGTTTTTATAAATTTCCTATAGTTTTAAAAATTTTATTTCTCCTTCTTGCATGAAATAATAGTATTAATAAATTTTGAAGAACTAAGACGCATTTAAGAATTATTTTTAAAGGTGCCATATATATTATCCCTTTCCATAAAATGTTTCTGTAACTAAATTTAGGTGTGCAAAGCCTAAAATATTTATTTCATTAATAAAGTAAATCACTCATACTGGGTGAAAGGGCAAACACCCTGGGGGTTCATGATCACCTCTTCCTATGCTCCCTTTAGACCTCAGCGTCAAATACTTTGGCATAAACATTGCTGATTAGGGAGTTTATATTTAATTACTTTGTTTGTATTGATGTCTGTAAACAATGGAAAATCACGGCCTGGTTGGGCCAAGATCTGGTCACATATATTGTATTTTGTGTCTTTGCGTTTTAGAATTTCTTTGAAAATCACATGTAAGCAAATAAGCTCAGTAACTTTTAGCTTCCACAGCCGTGAATTTTTTTTGCACTGTTATTGATGACGTTGTTCAATGTTATTTTATGACCTTTCCTTGTTATCTTTGGGAAGTCTGTGTGACTTTTCATGTAATCGATGAGTTTATGGGTAATGATTTCCCTGGTGATAGATAACGCCGTCTGCCTCGTCATTCCATTCATATCTTCTGAATTTTTGAATCACCTTGAAATACCTTTTCATATACTAAAGGGAGCAAGTCAGGAAGACGCTGATTGAGTAAAGGCTCTTTAACATGTGTGCGCTTTGTAAGTTCACAGAACAGACGATGCAGTCACTTCTTTCCCTGTTTGCATTCAGAGCATTTTATAAACACTTATGTTTGAATGATGACAAGCTGACGTTCCCTATTATTTTACAGTGATTCTGACGCCGATGAGAAGACAAATGCCAAGTTGAAATCGTCTGATTCTTCCGATTCTGAATCTAGTTCAATAGAGGAAAGTTCTTCGGACTCTGAATCAGACACAGAAAGTGACTATGAGTCAGAAAAACCGAGTAAGGTGAGATCTTTGGTGTAGGATAAATTGCTTTTGGACATGAATTGTCTAAACAAATCATTTTCTTAGGGATCAATGCAATTATTTTTAAAAATTATTGGAAAACTTTAAAATTCAAGAAGAAAAGATCTATTTAACTTTTGACCTGAGCTTTGATGTACTGTAGGACCTCATATTAAGTTGACGTAAACTGCGTTTTATGTCAGAAAAGCACAGTTACATGGGTAACTTGCTTTTGCATTTTGCTCTCCTTGTTAAGCCAGTCCAGCCATCTTTCCTCATCAGGTTTCCTGAATGGCTAAGAATGAGGAAGTGTGAGGGGAAGTCGTCGTGAGAAGGTTTGGTTTGGTTTTCGTAATACTCCATTCAACCGGTGCACATGTTAGATTGGCGTAAGGATTGGGCCTGTGGTTTTGCTGATAATATGAACTGCAAGGGGAAGGAACACCTTCTGCTGATGCACACCAGGGACGTCTCAGGCCCGCATGTCCAGTCCCTGTCCAGGGTCCTTGAATCCAGGTTTTCATGTCTTTAGAGCCATCTCTCTTGGCCACTGTGCCAGGCCACGTTCCATGCTTATTCCTGGTTGCTGAATTCTGGTGAAGGAAGGACTCTGCTTATGTGTTGTTTTTTGGTCCACTTCTGCCTACATCCTTGAACTTGAAGACAGTGCTTACTAGATGGACGGAATGATCACTTTATGGTCTTAGCATCAGCTAGATATGGAGGATACTTGAATACAGAATACTTGAATACTTGAGAGGCAAAGTGTGGCTCTTCTGGATGTTATAACAAATAAAATAGAGTGACAGTTCAAATTATTTTACCAGTTGATAAATATGTGATTGAATTTTTTAAAAAAACAAGTACAGCTTTTTGGTAGAAATATTTTGAACATTCCATTTGTGGCATTGAACTGCTGATAAACAAAAGTAGAAAGCTAAACATATCGATATAAAACCTTCATATACGAGAAAAATGCTCTCTCTTCCTTCACCATCGAAGCCGTCTTCTGCGCAGACGCATCAGTGACGTGAGGCTTCAGGCGCTGCTGCTCCGCATCACCTGTGCTACTCGGAAATCTGAGCATTTAGTCAGACTTACTACAGATCTTTCTTCTTATTTTTTTATTTAGTGATAATCGTGGATAAAAGTGAGCTAGCTAAAGCAGTCAGCCACCTCCCCCCATGCAGCTGTTCTTAAAAACACAGGCATTTTCTTACTGTTCATCATTTGTCGTAGCACTTCTGTGTTTTATACACCTTTGGCTGTTGTGTCTTGCTAATTCAGACCACGAGTCTACAAGTTGGATCGCATACTGAGGTTAATTTTGAGTCTTAAGAACTCTTCTCTTCAGTGCTCAGATGAATGACAATTCTGGGAATTTTAGAATTAGTCCGTTAGTTTGTCCATATATGAAAGGTCATGAGGACATGACTGTTGAATTTAGTATTATCTCATTGTCTTCGTGCCAGATTACCAAAAGTAAATAAATATTTAAAAAAATCATTGCAGATGCACTAATTAACATTTAATACTACTTAGACTAGAAAACCATTGTTGGGAAACGATCCACTGAATATGATAATGAAACAGTGGAGGGGCAGTGAGTAGAGCACCGGCCCTGAAGTCAGGAGGACCTGAGTTCAAATCTGGCTTTAGACGCTTAACACTTAATAGCCATGTGGCCTTGGGCAAGTCTCTTAACCTCAATTGCCCTACCAAAAAAAAGCTAATAATAATAATAATAAAGCAGTAGAATGCTAAATGCATGTATCTTAATTGAGATTTTTCTTAGATGGCTTTATTGAGTATGAGTAGACATTTTCTGGCAATTGGGATTTTCCTAGAGACCTGATTTTGACTTCTCCCCTGTTGTGTGGCCAGTCCGGTGCTTTTCCATACACAGGTTATTCCTTGGTACTTGTCATCCAGACTGTGTTCATCTTGTTTTGGGAGGGGGAGGAGAAGGTACAGGAAGGTTAGAGTGAAGAGATGTGCCCTTAGTGGCTCACAGCTAATTGTAGAACTTATTTCTTCTTGGGATGCGGAGGACACTAGTGAGTGGAGTTCATCCTGTGCCTTTTTGTACCTGGCTGCTTTATGCCGCCAAAAAAACCACTGAGCAAGAGCTGTCATGACCAAGGCCCACACAATTCCCCTTATAACAATGAGTATCTTGTGTTGAATTGTCCCCATCAGTATGGAAAAGTCATTGCGAAGCAGTCCCAGCTGTTGCATTTAGTAAGGCTTATGGAGCCATACTGGATTACGCTTCATAGTGCTTGTTGATGCATCATTATTTGCATGTTATTTCCTTATAAAAAGACTTTTTCCCACATCATGAGCACTTTTTTGTCCATTTTAAACTAGATAACGCTTATTTTGGAATCTCTCTGATGGGCATGTGATTCCTCTTACCCACTTATGGTGCTTTTGGAGAAGTTGCTGATGCTTCGCACCATCTTGGCGAGGGATCCGGAGCTTCCTTATGTAAACTGCTTTTACCAGACTTTGTCTTTAGAAGAAGTTGTTTGATAAATGTGAGAAACTTATTATCACGTGTGATGATACCAGCATTGAAGGCAGAAGTTTGACACTCTTGTCTTACCTTGATGCTTAATTCACTATGATAAAGTGTCTAGAAAATTTGTTTACTTGTAATCTTCAAATGTCCCAGATCTTTCTTCTCTCATTCCTCCATGTTTTTTTTACCACCAAGATTGTATATTCAGGGGAGATGAGCGTGAAAATGTGACCTTAGAATGCTCCTCAAAGTTTGGGTCACTTTATTGATGTATTTGAAAATCTTTACTTCTTTGATCGATGGTCCTCTGAGTTAGGAGGCGCGATCTTTTGGCTGTGCAAAGCAGCTTCTTAGTGTGGATGGCGTTGTCCATGCCCACCGTGCAAAGTGGTTTTGAGTATTAAATGAAATAACAAATAAAGATAGATATAAATTTAGGTTTAGATCAAGACGCCTTTCCCAACCCATTCTCTGTTAATTATTTTTTATTCTCTCTCCGTATATCTGTTTCCATATCCATATATATCTTGTTTATAAATAATTGTTTACTCATCATCTACCCCTTTGGATCGTAATCTCCTTGAGGTCAGGGACTGTCTTTTGCTTTTTTTCGTATTCTTAGTGCTTAGCACAGTGCCTGGTACATAACAGGCCCTTAATTAATGCCTTTTGACTCACTGACTAGAAATAAAAAGAAAAAAAATGAAACAGGCCCTGCCCTCAGAGAGCCTACATTTTACACGGGGTTGGGGGAGGGGCATAGGATGGCATATAATTATGTCAGGAATGAATAGACAATGACAAAGTTTTAGGAGAGCCCACCAGCTGCTGGCAGGATCAGGAACAGCTTGATGAAGAAAAGGTATTTGCGCCTAAAGCAGAGACTGGATTGCTTTCTCCAAATGTATGTAGGCAAGAGCTGTAACATCATAGATGAAGAGTAGTGAGCCTGCTGGTCTACCTGAGCTGTGGTGCAGGCACGCGGGAAGGAGAGTGGTGTTTATGTACTGAGGCGAGGGAGATTGTTTGGGACCAGGTAATGAAGGACCTTAAACGCTATGGAAGTCTTTATTCTCGCCCTTGAGGCAGTAGAAAGGCACTGAAATTTGTTTAGAGTAGTGACGTGGTCAGACTTGTGCTGTGAGGCCAGAGATGGATTAGGAGGGGGTTGCTATAATCTAGGTGATGGGTAAAGGGGAGCTGCAAAAAGGGGTCAGATTTCAGAAATGTTATAGGGGTAGAAATGGCAGCTGTTGGCAACTGACTGAATGTATGAGATCAAGAGGAAGTGGTTTGAGAAACTGGGATGTTACAAGAATGAGAATGCCTTTGATAGAAAAAGGAAAATTCATAAGGGAGTGAGAGAAAGACTTGTGAGTTCTCTCTTGCTGTAGATTAACTTTGAAATATCTATAGGACGTCCACTTGGAAACTGGTGATGATAGAATTAAGGATCTGGGAGTCATGGGCACAGAAGTGACGCTTAAGCACATCGGAGTTGAGTCACTGAGTGAAAATGTGTACAGAGAAAAGAGGATTATGACCCAGGACACAGCCTTGGAATATGCCCACAGATAATCGTGTGCAACGGGTCATGGTCAAGCAGAAGAGAACCAGGATAGAATAGAACTGCAAACACCCCCACCCAAAAAAAAGAAACACAGAAAAGAGAATATTTATGAGGAGAAGGTGGTTAGTAGGGTTAAATGATGCAGAGCAATCAATAACGATGAACACTGAGAAAAAGACTGTCCTGTTTGGCAAGGGCTGAGAGCAGAAGCATCTTGGGCAGTTACCATTTTGCTTTTTCTTTGCATCCTCAAAACTTAGCATAAGCGCCTGGCACAGAGTAAACACTTACTAAATTCTCATTAAGTGATTTAGTTGACCGATGGGTAGCTTTGAAGAAAGCAGTTGCATGTGCCTACTTGGGTCCGAAGCCGGGTGCAGAGGGTTGAGAAGGGAGAAAAAAGAGAGGAAGCTCAGGCAGCGGGTGCACCCAGCTCTGTTAAGGAGCTTGGCTGTCAAGGGGAGGAGCGTAGCATCTGCAGAGAGGAGGATGGGGCCCTTGTTCTGTTGTTTCCAACTCTTCCCAACTCTATGGACCATAGCACACCAGGCCCTCGTGTCCTCCACCATCTCCCAAAGCCTGACCAATTGTCCGTCTCGCCCTCAGCTCTCCTCTTCTCCTTTCCCCTTTAATCTTTCCCAGCATCAGGGTCTTTTTTGATGAGTCCTGACTTCTCATTATGTGGCCAAAGTATTTAAGTTTCAGCTTCAGTATTTGACCTCCAGATGAATAATCTGAATTAATTTCTTTACGCACCAACTGATTTGATCCTCTTCCTGTCCAAGGGTATCTCAGAAGTCTTTCCTCGTGCCGCAGTTCGAGAGCATCTGTTTGACCGTGCCCTGATTGCTTTTGGCAGGATCTGGCGAGGGTTTTTTAAGGATGTGGGATATTTTTAGGCAGCAGGGAAGGAAAGAGTAGAGAGGAAGAAATGAAAGGTTGGAGAGAGAGGAAGCATGAACCAAAGAAGAGGAGGATGGGATTCAGAGAGCATCTGGAAGGGTTGGCCTTGACGAGGAAGCATCGGCTTCATCATCAGAGACTGGGGACAGAAGGGAGGCAGCAGGTGCTGCCAGAGGGGCTTGAGTGGCAGGTGATATACAGTGGGTGGTCTCTTTTTTTTTTTTTAATTTTTTAAATTTTTTTAAAATTTATTTTTTTATTTGTTTTCTTGTTTACATTATTCATTTTCATTACATTTTTGAATTACAAATTTTCTCCCCATCTTGCCCCTGCCCCAACCCTAAAGCAGCAATCCCACTGTAAAGCCCCTCCTCCCTTGCTCTGCTCTCTTACTTTCTGGTAGGGCCTGGAGGGTCTCCTCATCCCAGCCCCTATATATCTTAATTCCTAGTTGCAGGTATTGCAGAACTTTAAATTCTAGATTCTTTCAATTCCTCCCTTGTCACCCCCCCCACCCCCACTGGAAGGACACTCAATTCAATACAGGCTGTGGATGTGTGATTATACAGGACATCTTCATAGTGGACATATTGTGACAGTGATCATCCATC